>CAIGRK010085556.1:0-21348 GCA_903798315.1 Fraxinus greggii
TTGATGGAGATTAAAATTAAATTTTTAGTAGATTTTAGTAAAAGTTGATGAAATATGTAATTTTAAAAATTGTGGGACCCCATTAAATAAAATTTACATGAAGAACATGAAATATTTATTTGTTCTTAATTATTTTTCTTTTATGTGTTAATGTGTTTTTAATTATTTTGAGTGAGATTTATTTGTACTTTTTTAAAAGTTATGAAACTCCATTTTTAATTTTTTTAATTTAACTATTTTATTTTATTTTTATTTATTTAAAAAGAATGATAAATTCTTTAGCCCCTGTTTTTCTTCCATTCTTTTAAAATTCTTCTTTTTTTATCTACTTATTTTCAATCACACATTCACACAATAAAATATTTTATACGTAAACTCAATTTTTTCTTACTTTATAATCACACATTTTTCAAAAATTCACTATTCAAAACAATATTTTTTTTCAAAAAAAGCCCACCAAACATGAGGCTCAGTTAATGATCAAAATAGAGAGAATGAGGTGTTTTGTTACATAACTGAAAGATTGAGGATAAATTATGTCAAAAAAGTTTGAGAATATATTCGTTACGTTTCACAAAGGTTGAGGATGAAAAGTGAAAATTCCCCAAGTTATATCAATGTGACAAATAGACGCGACTTAGTCCAAAACTTAGGGGAAGGGTACATATGTAATTTGACCTCTTTCATCCCTCACTCAGTCACAGTGACAGCCCCTCCACCTTCCTTCCATGGCGAGTTCTGTTGCGACGCACCTGTCATGGCCTTTCTCTAAACTGCACAGGCGCCGAAGTGCTCCTTTTTTAACAAACTCTAATTGCAAGCACTCGTTGTTTACGAACCGTAGGGAACTGACTGTAAAGTCCGTCTCAGTAGATGCTTCTCTCAGCTCGTTTTGCACTATGAATATCAATGCGTACGCCACAAACGAGGCTGATTCTACGTTGCGGGAATTGTGTCGAGGTCACGTACCTGATCACGTCATCACCAGGCAAGTTCTTATCTTATCTTAACAAGTGAGTTGAGCCTCAATTAACGCTAAATTCATCTAAAACTAACTATTGAATTTGTGTATAATGTTTAATATTGGTTTTTACATTGCTGGAAAATACATTGATGCGAGTTTTGAAAACAAATGAATTGCAGGGCGGAGGAGGTTGGATATGTGATTCCAACAGATGTTCAATACGAAGCTCTGCCGGTCTTATTTTCTGGTCGTGACTGTGTGCTCCATGCTCAGGTCAATATTATTAATACGTGCTCTGTTTAAAGATCAGACTTCAGATGAGGAATATTTTTGTTTTTAATGAGTGAAATGATTAAAGTTAGGTCCTTTAGAGTCATCCAACTATGCCGTCACCATGTATTTGATGAGCATTCACCTATAAACATTTGCCAATTTGCACATCAGACAGAGTGGATATGTTCATTTATATTGTATTTGATGAATATATGCATTATCACTTTTTATTTGACTATATTCATAAATTTGCTTTGTTTTAGGTGGATTCTTGTGTCATTACTCAAAGTAAGAAAATTTTTGTGTAGCGTGTATGAATACAGTTGAAAGATTACCACTTTTTGTGATTGGATATGTTAAATCTTTGAGCACCTGCAATGATTTTTAGTATATGGAGCATATTTGGCTTTGCTTATAAGCAAATATAAAAAACAAAATACTTATTCATCCCATTTTTGCAGTATTAAGTCACGTCGCCAAAAAAAGCCCAAAAGAAGCTGATTTTGTGGCTTTTAAGCAAATCCAAAATATGCTCATTACATGATAATTAAATTTTGACCTGAAAATAGCAGATTGGTTAGATAATTATGTCCTAGTCTGAGTTTTGATCAAAATATCTTGTAATGAAAAGTAACATTCAAAGGAAGTAGTTTGGTTTAGGATATAATTTCTTCGTCGTTCACTACTTGAACAGCCTTTACAAGAAATAAAATAAAAATAACTGATGTGGTTAATGTCTTTGTGTCCCTTTTGAATTTCTAGACAGGTTCAGGAAAGACCCTGGCATACCTGTTGTTGATATTCTCTGTTATAAATGCAAAGAGATCGGCTGTTCAGGCCCTGATTGTTGTGCCCACTAGGGAGCTTGGCATTCAGGTGAGACACTAATTCTTACTTCTTTATTAAAATAAATTGTATGCGAGTGAAATTAATGTTGTTGGAAACAAAATTGATATTGTTTATTTTTGTGAAAAAGGTCACAAAAGTTGCACGAATGTTGGCTGCTAATTATTCAGAACTTGAATCAGATCACAAGTCTTGCACTGTTATGGCTCTTTTAGATGGTGGAACGTTGAGAAGACATAGGAGTTGGTTAAAGGTACAGAACTGACTGGCTGCTTACAACTGTCAATGTTGTTTTATTTTTTCCTATAACATCAAACTAGAACTGCTTCCTGAAGTGCTGACGCTGCCTGATTATACTGTAGGGTTGTGGAGAGGTCTCTTCATTGTTTTTTCGTTTTTATAAGATATTCCTTTTTATCTTAGACTAGGGGAGGAAAGCTAGAGCATTACAAATTTGGATTATATAATGGACTAGACCTGTCTCTAACCCTCATAACATTTTTAGTCCAGCCGACCAAAAGTTGAACCTGTTTTGTTCTCTTAAATGCTTCTCACTCAACAACTTGTTCACCTCCTTTTTTCTCACTTTTTTGCCTTGACGATCTAGCTAAACCTGTAATATGCTGTTGTTTTAACAGGCGGAGCCCCCTGCAATTGTGATTGCAACCTTGGCGAGTCTATCCCAAATGCTTGACAAGCAAATTTTCAAGTTGGATGCCATGCGAGTGTTGGTTATTGATGAGGTGATGAAGATGTCCTGTCAAATCTCTATTTCTTTTATTTATATATTATCTATATACCAAATAAACATTTGCAAGTTCTCATATAGCAGGCAATATGCTCTTGTCGTACCACCAAAACAGAAGAACAAGGCTAGACACTTCTGAAAGAAACTGATACTTTCTGCTGATAATAAAAAAATTTGGACCTAATCTTATGTTCTTGAAAACACAAATGTTTTGATGAAATTATTTCCACTGAAGCTTCTAATCTAATTGTTTACTTATACATTACATGATATATAACAAAGGTTTGAGATAGATAAATTGGCATTCAAGTGCTTTTGTCTTAGAGAAGGAATTGGGACATGGACACCATACCAAACTGACTCATAGATATGCCATTTTATTCTACAATATTCTGCCCTATACGGCTATACCCATGTCAACTATCTCATGCATGGGAGGTGCATGTTTACATATGAGCAATGTTGAATTTTTACATATAAATATATAAGTAATGCTGAAATTTAGATCAAGTTTTAATTACTTTTTCAAATTCAATGCTACTTGGCACACTAACATAATATTACACGAACATAATCAATTGTACGTCATAGTTCAGTCTTGTAGTTCAAGTAGTGTCTGATATTTTGAGTTTTTAACTTTTTTATTTTTGCACAGGCAAATAGTGCAGGACGGTGTTCTAGAGTGAGTATTGGTATATTACACGAACATGTAGCTTTCCTAAGAGTGCCCGTGCTTCTTACGCTTAAATGATTTTTTTATGTTTATTTGATCTTTTATCTGCGACAACCAAGCTTTAGTGCCATTCTTGGACCATTGGAAAAGATATATTATATTCTTTGAATGTTTAGGTTGATTTTCTGTTCAACTCTTCGAAGCAAGTGAGTTCTCTGCGGAAGCTTTTGACCACTTACTCGTCAATCCGTATGCGTCAAACCATATTTGCTAGTGCGTCAATTCCCCAGCACAGACGATTTCTGTATGACTGTAAACAGCAGAAATGGACCAAGGTTTGCTAAAATTTTAATTATCTGAGAATTTGTCACTGGGTCTGTGTCATCCTGTACTAACTGTATGATATCTATGCCGCCCCACTGATTATCACAGGCTGATGTTGTTCATGTCCATGTGAATCCAGTTGAACCTATGCCATCGTGCTTGTATCACAGATTCGTGGTGAGAAGATATTACTCCGAGGAATTAACTTTCTTGTTTGCGATTTGAAACAACAATCTTTGCATTTACTATTTAGCATTAATTTTTGCCTCAGACTTTCTGTGAAGTTAGCTTCTCTATTTAGCAATATCATCTTGAAGGCTAACACTCCCCTTCACAGCCTTTGTGATTTTATTGTATGGTTTTTGCCCTCTTTATATAATGTATTAATTCTTTTAATATTTGTACTGCCAGATATGTGGTAAAACAGAGAGGCATTCATCATTGCTACATTTATTGCGGTCAGATACACCTCAATCTGCCATAATTTTTGTTGGAGAGCAAGTTAGTTCCTCTTACCACCCTCAATTGCTTAACTGGACTGTAATCCTTTTAGTTTTCAGAATAGTTATCCCCAGAAAATTGAAATAAACTATAATAATGGTCCACTATGGAAAAGTAGGTCTGAAGTGTATGCATTAACTCTGGAGATAGTAGTTAGATGCCACTTCCTGCCGTACAGCAACGATAAAACTACTACCATTTACTTATCATCATAGAATCAATGGTCCACATGCATGATTTGGTGGAGAAGTATCATGAATTAGCCATCAATTCAGATAGTAAGATGCTCTTGCTGCTATGGAATGTTGATTAAATTATGCCTACTGATAATATGGGCCAAATAATATTCATATGTGAGGCTGAAAAAGCGCACCTATGCCAAGTTGCTTAACATTGCTAGGCTTATACAGAGATTTGATCGCTGGCCTCCATTTTGCGGTCTAAAATTACTTATCCCTGTACACACTTATTGAACTCTGATCCACATTTTTATGAGTCTTACATTTTTCCTGTACTCTATGATGAGTTAATTTTCTATCAATCATATGTAATCTTCACTGGAAGTCTTGTACTACAAGTGTCATTTTTTGGGGAAATCCAGGTTTCAGATTTGTTATGTTCAATTACGCTCTTGTACATTGAATTGGACTCACAAATCTGTTTAGATTCTCTAGAGTCTGATCTTCAAATTCAGAAAATATGTAATGTTCTATTTTCAACCTGTAATTCTATTTTCAACCTGTAATTGAATTTGGCATTTGGCGTATTAACGCAGTCTTTCACTGGATATGCAGTCTGAGAAGTCAAAGAATGCTGGAAATCCTGCACCCATGACTCTTCTAGTTGAGTTTTTGAAGAATTCACTTGCGGGATGCTCGGAAATAATTTTACTGGAGGAAAACATGAATTTTAATGAACGAGCAACATCCTTAACTGTAAGTACATTAATGGACTTCAATGAATTTCTCCTCTGCGTCCTTAGTAAAGGAAAGTTAGTAAAGGAAAGTTTGTGATTGGATGTATTAAGTAGTCTGTCTTGCAATATGCCACCAGGCACTAGTTTACTCACTGTCTGATTTATCTATTTCTTTCATATAGGATGTTAGACTAGGAGGAGGCTATCTTCTAGTTGCAACAGATATAGCAGCTAGAGGCGTTGACCTTCCAGAGACAACTCATATATACAACTTTGATCTACCAAAGGATGCAGTGAATTATCTTCATCGAGCTGGAAGAACAGGTAGAAAGCCATTTTCAGATAACAAATGTTTTGTTACCAGCATTATAACATCAGAAGAACGTTTTGTATTGCAGAGATTTGAAAATGAATTGATGTTTCATTGCGAAGAGTTATTGTTGTAAATGAAATTTATCTTCTCAATTTTGTACTAAATTTAGTTATTTCTTCTGCTACACTTCCAGTTGTTTATATCTCTTCTATCTTTGTTCTTAGCAGATCTAGTCTATGTGAGAAGAGCTAATATAGCTGAACTATGAACCTAATGATCAAGTTACGACCTCTTATAGGCACAGGGTTTGGGAAAATTTATTAAGTTCCTAATTTTAGGTTGACATGAAGTTCTTAAAGAATCCATATGATATTTGGAATTATGCTCTTTAATCGTGAAATCTCTTCCTGCATCCTAGTCTAGGTTTCCGTTGGGTCTGAAACAGAGGTACCCTTGCCAACATTTCAAAAATGAACCAGCTTTATTTCATGCCAACCCAGAGTGAATTGTTGAGAGTATTTTGAAACTATGGGTATATAAACTTGACAAAACACATGAAAAGCATCACTTAATTATGCTAAAATCTCTATTCATAAATAACCCAAATATTATTTCAAACTTTTGCACCCCTGATGTCATTATACAAAATTTATGATCCACAAGTTTTTGATGCTCAACTGAAGAGGAACAAAATTAAAATGTTATATAACAGTGCCATCTTTAATTGTTGAGTTTTTCAATATTACTGTAACACCAGATCGGATGTAAAACCCCTCTGAAGATCTGTCCGCCTCTTGTATGCCCTGGAAGTCATTACACAATCATGAGCTAACAATTATCCCGAGCTTTGAACTCATAGCTTTTTCCTTTGAACACGAATATGTATAAAAGGCTTAATAAATAACAAAAGTACGTCTCAACCATTTCTATAAGATGATAAGAACTAGTGATCGTAATAGTTTTAGCAACAAAACTAATGTACCTCTGCATTTGCGATGACAACATTTTTACCAATTCTCGCATTCTTGTCAACTATACATTCTCTGCATAATGTAGATGGAGTCAGGTGAAAAGACGAGGAAAGAAAATTAGAAAAGATATTATTTGTAAGTGAGAGGCTGGGATTTACTTGATTCTTGTATTTTCTCCAATCCCTATAGGAACCTTTCCCTCTGCTAAGGATGATGCTATTTCAGCATCAGTTTCATAGTAGTCAGCTCCAAGCATTACTGTGTCCTGCACTTAACTCAGTATGTAGTGTAATAAGTTTATTAAAAAGACTCAATGGAAGCCAACTGCCTACAGTAACAAAGTAATGATTCAAGAATTCCATAACAAGCAGGTTTTTCTCTTGAACCTAAATCATAGAATACAGACGTGGGAGTAATTATTGCAAGAGCTGAAAAATGTCGCAAAATTCCAACAAAAAGAACCTTTAAGTGAGCATTGGAGTTTATACGAGACCGGATACCGACAACACTGTGCTCCACAAAGCAGTTGGTCAAGAAACTACCATGTGATACAATTGAATCGACGATCTGCGACAGAATTTCCTTCATTATAATGTGAGTGAGAAAAGTATCTAATGTATATAATTTCATATGAACTGAGTACTCAAGTACTGCAGAATGCAAAACTAAACTTCCTATTCAATTCTTGTAGAAACTAAAAGTGAATTTCTTTTTATTTTTGATAAGTAATCAGATAATTTTATAAATCAAAGAATGATACATGGGAAATGTATTATCAATTTAGACAAGATATAAACGATATGAAATTAAGCAGCCCTTCTATATGATTAGTAGCCGCAGTATTAAACCAACTATATAAGGTTAGATAAAACAATTCTTTGAATTGTTCTATTGTTCTTGTTTGGAGAAACTAAAAGTGAATTGAGATTATAACCTTGCTGTTATCAATCTTTGATGGTGGTAAGTTTCTTCTTGATGTGTAGATTGGCTTTGTTGCGTCATAGAAACTGAATCTTGGTGGCTAAAATTACACAGCAAATAAATAAAAGACAATTGAACAAAATCAGATCTGTCTGTAAAGAATAACGAGCTATTAGCCTCGTGTATTTGTGAGATGATTGAAATCATATTAGAGGTATAAGTTTATAGTCTTGATGCTTACATGTTCAGTAAGGGCAAGGTTTGCTTCAAAAAATGACCGGATTGTACCAATGTCTTCCCAGTAATCATTGAATAGATAAGCCTGCAGATTCATGCAAGTTTGAGCACAAATTTGCAATGGATTCTAAGTGTGTAAGAGTTCAACAATATTAAAGCGTGTTTGGTAGGAATTAAAAACCAATTAAAATTGAAAATGTAGCCGTTATTGGGTCTCACTCGTCTAATAAAAGTCAACAATAAATGCTAGTTTTTCAATTTTAATCCGATTTTAATCTCTACCGAACACTCCCTAAAATAACCAACCTACATCTATGGAAACTCAAAAAATTGTCTACATAAGTTGATCTAAAAGTAATGAATTGTGCAGTTTTCCACAGAGAGAAGATTTAGATTTAAACATGCTTTATCTGGAATTAAAAAAATATTAAATAAACAAGCTATTATCTTGTATAAATGCATTATAATTTAAGTAACGCGTGCTTTAAGGGTTGGAACACTCTTAGTCGAACATACAGAAAATGGCATCTTCGAATTATTGTGAAAAATATATATGTGAATGTTGATAGAGGAATTGTTGAAGAGACCTTAATGTAGAATTCTTTAGCTGAGGCAGGGATAATTTCTGATCCAAAATCATTCGCAGTAGGAAAACGCCATCTGAATCAACAAAAAACAAAATGTACTTCATTTCTTCATGTTTGATAAAGCATAAATTATGTTGGCTGTCATGGAATCCCTTCTTTTGCAAGTTTTCTGATTTAGAGGTGTTTTCTGAAACTTCATGCTGCACTGCGATTCTATATGCAACAAAACGAGGAGAAGAGATTGGGAGGTCAGGCACAACTAGTCTTGCCTTTCCACATGCAAGGACTTTTTCTTACCTTAGAAGATTCAGAAGTATTTCCTTCTTGAAGACATAAACTCCCATTGAAGCAATATAAGGTTTCTTTTCTGCTTCGTTTCTTGATAGTCCCAAAACAGTTGTATCCACTGCCTGAAATGTATTCAGTTAATTGCAGCCATTGGGAATTTCAATTTCATTGTCCAAGAGATTATCAGAATTTAGAATTTTGGCAATTACCATTGCCTTCAAATCATCTCCTTTAGGCTTTTCACTGAATGAAAGGACTCTTCCTTTATTATCAATCTTCATCAAACCAAAATCTGAGGCACGGCTATCATGAAAACAGATAGATCACCCGAAAATGTTAATTTTTATCATTTTATGCCTACAGAGAAACCCAAAAACTTCGAGGGGTGATAATATTATATCACTGTTTCGGAAAAGTTGTACACATGGAGCTCCAAATACTATGCAAGGAACATACGAAAAAGAAATGTCTCATTCTAATATTTGATTATTTCTTATGGTCCTTATTTTTAACATTGTGGTGCCACCATTTGATGACAGCTTGCTTCTTACAATAACCTTCTGCCGTGGAATTGTTACTGTCTTGTATTATCCTGTCCTAGTTTTGCATGATGAGATAAAAACTAATGTTAGCCATGTGGAAGTTATCTTGCAACTTCAAGCAACTTAAAAGTGACATTCCCCCATTTTTTCTGATGACATGAGTTTTCTTAAACTCCTGATTAATGATAATGTTACTTGTACTATGTAGTTGGAAATTGAACCAATATGCTACCTGTCATCTATTGGTAAAGATGATAGAGTGATGTCTGCACCACTTTGCCGATGATTCTGCAGAAAGGAGAACATTAATCTTATGTAATGCCATGAGAAATTAAGCTTCATCTAATAGTGCCAAATACATTTAAGAAAATTTCATACTTGAATAAAGTCCATATAGTCCATCCTATACAAGTGATCTCCAGATAGAATGAGCACATCTTCAATATCCTTACTTCTCGCATCCTACAAGGCAGGAAATGACATCGTATATAAGACCACACATTTATAAGTCACCATATAACTGTTATAAGGAGTAGAACTAGGTGAGTTTGGTTCTCAAGAATTGGTAATAGATTACAATATTCAATCATCAAGAGCTTAGTCAATCCTTTTCTAGATATTGATGGGAACTTTTTCTTGGATACTGGCGAAATACTTCACTTTTTATTGGTATTTTTAACTTAGGCCTGGCCCTTTTATTTTCTCTTTGTTACGGAACGAACTGATATCGTTAACAAATTGAATTGTTTGATGTGTAAAATGCTAAGTTTATCATAGCTGTACAAGCCATTTGCAGTGAGAAGAATTAGGCATTCGATTTTAGTTCCATAGGGGTAGATCTATTGAGCTAGTGAGTTGATATACTTGTCTACTACAGTGTTAAAAAATGGTCTTAATCTCTTGATTACTTTTATGATGGATATATTCTTAAAACTTAGCCGATTTTTCTCTCAACCATTTAAGATTTCCGTCATGAATATCCTCCCATGCATTTTTTTATTCTTGAAAGTAGAATGTACTATAGAAGCTAGGATAGAGAAACTATGATGTCAAAGAATACCACTGAATGCAAATGGAAGTTCAGGTGCAAATTATGCTCTTTTATACTCAATTTGGAGCAAATCTGCATTGGATTTCATTAAATAGAACTAGAACTCAGTACCTCGAAAAGCCAGTGGAACTGTCGCACAGCATCTGCAGTACCCTGAAACCATCTTTTACCTGACTCGCCTGGAGTTTGAGTGGCAGCTAAGACCTGTCATTGGAAGCAATCAATTTGCAGGTGAACACAAGTTAGTTAACAAAATTTTATGTGCATTTTCCCTTTGTATCAGGTTGCAGTTCAGTAGTAATATTAACTGGGGCAGAAGATAAAACTTGATGGTTACCTCAACATAGCCATCTCCAAAAGTGACTCCGCTACCAAAGTTGTAAGCACGAGCAAGATGCCTGTTGAGCGATGCTGAATTGTACTGAGTGAGTATGTAAACTTTGTTGATCCCACTGTTGATACAGTTACTCATAGGTACATCAATCAGCCTATATGCTCCTCCAATGGGAACCTGAAATATTAAGAATAGCATGAATCTTTGACTAATTTTGCTATGAATTGTTCAAATGGAACACTTATGTCTGTTCATTGCAGGTATGAAGACTTACAGCAGGCTTGGCACGGCGCTTAGTTAAGGGAAACAGACGAGTGCCAGCTCCACCTCCTAATATAATCGCCACAACGCTTCTCGCATCTCTTTTCTCCATCTCTAGGTCCTTCAACTGTATAGGATTACAGAGTTCTTTAAGGTAACATCACATCTTTTATAAACACAAAACAGTGAAAATATCCTGGATTGGATATAGGTCCCTCTATTGCTTGAATTAATTAGAACTCACCTTGGCCTCACCTGCAATATCTGCTGTAAGTGACATGCAGATTGGATTCTTATTACCATTGTACTTGGTCCTCTGCTGAAATTGTGTTATCTCAAGCTGCTCTCCCATGAACTCTCCATTTCTGAACTTCACGAGCCTCCCGTTTCTTCTCGACAATCCGGCGATGCCATGCAATTGGCCAGCGGCTGACAGCGCTATTCGCCCGTCTGCGGTAACCGTCATCTCGTTGCAGAGTAGAGTATATAAGGAAATTCTTAGCTTTTACAAATAAGTTTTTAAGGCAGAAACTGGTAAACAGAGGAACCTGTTGAGCCTACATTGGATGCATGCCATAGGAGCACTGAGCCATGTTATCCAAATTGAATTGCATCCACCAATTTTTGTCTTTTGAACAAGAAAATTAGTTTTGTATTTTTACAGAAAAGTCCTCGCACATGATTGGCAATCTTGGAGTGGGGAATATTCTAATGGTTTCCGCCATGGCAACTGGGAATTAAGATTTTTTAAGCTTATGAGAGCACAGACAACAAAAGTCGAACCGTTAATTCACGGCCGTATTGACTATATTGAAGCTCATTGATCTAATTTTAATAATCCAAGTGAATTTTAACCATTTTTCGTATAAACGAGATAAAAAAAAAATATTATGTAAAGGATAGATAACTATAGGAAAGGGAAGAAAGCAAGCAACAAGAAAAATTTGAGCTTAAAAGTCAATATTAAACCTAACATTAGTTTTTAGTTACTTTTTAAGTTGCAATCCAATTTAACAAATTTGAGTTAAGTTCGAGGGTCATTCTTCAAGGTAAACTTGAAATTGGAGTTAATTGTTTGAACGAGCTCACATAATTTGGGATAGTGTAACGTTTCACTCACTGTACTACAAGTTGTATTTCATCACTCACTAAATTTTATACCGTCGTACTCTATTGCTCGCTAAGTTACTTATGTCACCAACACATGCACACGTGACGGAATTCATATGTGACAAGTTAAATGCCACATAATTCTCACCACACATGCCTCTTCTCATCAAAGTTTGGTGTGCAAGTTCAATGACTGATGGTGCAAGTTTTAGTACAATTAGTGAAACATGGCTCACCCAAAGTTTGACGTGTGTTCAAACAATTATCGTTTGAAATTGAAACTTCAAGACGTTCAATGAGACGACACCGTATCAGTTCATATTTCCTCGTCACCGGAAGTTTCTATACGGAGACTGGTGTACAGTAGCTTCGAGTTGAACTCTCAGTCCATATTCCACCCGACAACAAGCAATGGAGTCTCTAGTACGTTTCTTCCTCCGCTTTTTGCTCTTACATTCAATTCTCCACGTCAAATGTGATGGTAATTTCTAATTTTATGCATTTTCTTGAATATTCACGATTAAAATTTTGTTTTGTGCTTTGGATTCTTGAATTTGCATTGTGATTGTTATTTCCCTTTTTTTTTTTCGTTGTTATGATTTTTGATGAATTTGCTTTTAGGCTAAATGGGTTCTCTTCTTTTGCTGAATTCAAGTTTTTGAGAGGCACGCGAAGGAAATGGAATAAGATAGAGTGAAACTTGAGTAAAGATTTGATTAAATATTTATTTTTGTTTCTCTCCTGATATTTGATTCGCTCCTCTTGGTCTGGTGTGTGATTTTGTTTATAATTTTGTTTTGTGTGTGTGTGTGTGTGTGTGTAGAGATCAATCAAGAGAAAAGCTTGAGGACAATTTTGCTCAAAGGTTTAATCATTGTCTTCTTATTATATGTTATGGTATTATATATTGTTTTTGAATGTTGAAGTTTAAGTTTCGCATTTACCATTTTCACGTTCTTTGTTGCTATAGAGTAATCAAACTATTCTTTCTTTCCTTTTCCCCCCCATGGCTAAGTGCTTTTTTATGCCATCCACTATTGAGGATCTGAGCTGTAATTTCACCTGACTGTAAATTAAAATGATTTAGATCTATTTGGGTAAACAAGTATTCTGTTATTCATTTGAGGCCATTTCGTGTCAAAATTGAATTTATTTTTGCTATATAGCGTTTGGCATTAAAGATCTGGCTCAGATTTGTTGGTTTTGAAGTGGATCATTGACTGTGAAATGTGCTTCAAAAATCAATGAGATCTGAAAGCCTAAGTCTGAATTGTACTGTGAAATGAGATCTGAAAGCCTAAGTCTGTTAAATGTGCTTCAAAAATCAATGAGTCTGGTGTCAGTTACATGTAAGTAGAATTGGTCTGATGCGTGCCTGGTTTCTGTTTTCATTCTGTCGGCTGTCCTAGGACTTAGATCTTCCCATTTCCAGAATATTGTTATAATCAACTAATCGGAGTTGGCCAAGAAGTTTCCTTGCTTGTATTATTATTTATTAACTCAGGTAGTCCTCTATTAGGACTTCCCAATTGCACATGCCATTGTCAGTGTAGTGTTGTGAGTGGGATTGGTTGATAGGCGAAATCTTGTAGAATGCTTGGTTTAGTAACCCACCTTTTGATCAGCAATCCACTTGGTCACTACGATCACATTGATCAGTGTGTTGGGGTCTGCCTATCTGTCTCTCTCTTGATTCTACGGGAGCAGGTTGGAAATGGAATCTTAGAATGGTGTATATTTCGTTTTATCAGATCAGTACAAAATCTTGTTCGAATTCTTGGAACGGAACAAATGAGAATTAGGTTGAATGAATGGATAAGGCCCTATGACTTCAATTAATAATGAAAAAGAAAAGAAACCAGCTTCTGATCATAATTTGAATAATTTCCTGAACCAAGATGATTGGAGTCTCTTAATGCCCTAGGATCCTTTTCTTCATTTATTAGAGATCCCTGCAACAGGGATCCTTTCCCTCCTACCATATGATCTCGGGAGACTAATATCCTCTAACCTAATATTAAGAAACTAAGCCCCTGTTTGAGCCCTATTTTCTAAACTCATTTCTCTTCAAAAATTTTCAACCACAGATTTTTCCAATAAAATAATTGGCATGTAAACCCAAAATTTTTCCTATTTTTAACCACACATTTTTCAAAAAATCACTTACAAAACTCACTATTTACACAAAATGGGTCTCAAACATAGCATAATACGTCAACCCACAATATCTTGTAGTGTTACTTAGTTGCTGCTAACAGCAATTCTTTCGTAAATGGTTGCAAGAATTAGTATTACTATAATTCTTTGTTTTTTATATATAGTTTATTACTTTACGAGACTATTAATTTGGAAAAAAAAAAAAAACACTGACAACTTTGTGTCATTAAGAAGTAGACAGATAGTTGTTGGCTTATTGTCATGGGAATTTTGTTTCATTGTGCTTCCAGTTGGTGAGAACTTGGCTCAGGCAGAAGAGTTATCATGGTTTCTTCGATACCTTATGTCTTTCTCTCCCACAATTGTGCCTTGGGTCCCAAACACAATGTACCATCAAATTGTGTCTATCCTCTGTAAATTAAACATAATTTGCTTCACACTTAACAACATAGTGAAACATTTGTTTAACCATTTGGTTTCCTTGATCCATCAAAATCGTTGATGTTTTTAAATCCTTTACAAACTAATAGTCGCAACTGCTGATTCTTTTTGTTGCTCTGACTTAGCGACATTTATTTCAGTACATAGTTGTGCGCTAATGTCTTTGTTTACCAATTTACGGCATTGGGAAGAGTTCACTCTGATTATCTTTGGCATTTCTCTTGTTTAGGGCTCAGTATTTTGCAATAGCGAATCTATGACAGGTCTTTGGCCATTCAAATATACACTAAATTTTAATTTCTGAAATTCTGTAGCTATCTTTTTATGTTATCCTTTCCTTGCAAATCAACATATTCATACAGATCTGGTGCCTCCTATGATGCATAGTCTAGTGCATAGTAACTCATTGAATTTCTGTCTTGAGTTGTGTAATGCAATTCAAGATTCTGAACTGAGAACTTCATCTTCATTATCTCGTACATATGCAGACGAGGAAGACAATCTTCTTCAAGAAATCAACGGCTACAGAGCAACCTTAAACTTGACAGCGCTAACCGAGAATGACAGGGCAGAATGCCTTGCTGATGAGATGGCTGACCAGTTCAAAAATCAACCTTGTACCAAGACTTCTATCCAAGTGCCATTTAAATGTCACCGTCACAAGGGATGGGCAAATATTGCCTGCTTGTGTTCCTGGCCTGGTCCCAGGTCTAATTGTCTCCAACTTTACAAAGTCACAGTAGTCAGGCTATTTAAATGACACCAAGTACACTGGAGTCGGGATTGGTTCCGAAAATGACTTGATAGTCGTCGTTTTGACCACGAGCTCTGCCGAGGGAAGCTTTACACCTGACAATAATTCAGCCAACCTGGGATCCAAGTTTGGTGCCATTAACCAGGCATTTCTATTATTCGTCGTTTTTTTCGTGTTGAAGTAATGACGTTGATGACTATAAAACTTGGCTATACTTCTTTTTCGTTTGCAGTTTCTTTTATAGGCTGTTGAGAGTGTAGTTGTAGAGTTGCGAGATTAGTTAAAGATAACAATATGATTTCTGTTGTAATATGCCTTATTCTGAATTCAAAACTGACTGCATTTTTAGTAAGTCGGATATCTTTCTTCTTGAGGTGCTGCCTTGCTTGCTTATTTACGTTTGTCTGGATTATCATCGTGCATCTCCTGAGGATTTAACATCCCGCACAGCGACATTGTTTATCCTCTGGAGGTGATGACAATACAGTTTCATACCAACAGCATCTGAACATGAGATCCTGAGAATACCATTGTGATATTCAGAATCAGTCCATAGTCCACAATCTGCAGTTCTATTAACAGATGTTTGGCATGCAGCATTGGAGTGGACGCTTTCTTGGCTAAGCTTACAAACAATGGGTCCTAACTTCTAAGCAATGTGTGGTTAAGAAGTTATAAAAGTAGTGGTTCTTATAAACTGTTTGGATAAAAATAGAGTTCGACCAGTTTATAAGCAATCATAAAAAATTACTACACATAAATTATAATTTAAGGAGATCAAACATAATTCTTATATTCATACTATGCAGGATTCACAACTTATTATCCAAACATGTTGTAGTTATATGTAAAGTACTACCAAACAAGCAAATATTACATGCCGGATGAATTTTTGCTCATGAAACAGAAATTCGTAAGCAGGATGCCAGTAACTTGAAAATTTTTGAAACCATTTTGAAATATTTGGATAGTTTGCCAAAAAAAGGTTTTCCAGGAAACATTTTGCCATTTTTTTTTTTTTTTGGAAGATACTACAAAATTTCACTTGAAGTGATAATCTTGACTCGTTAAAACAGTTCCAAGAGACTCTTTTATCCATAGAAAATACCAAAATTGCCTTTACCGCTATTGCTATGGAAAATGAAATGCATGCATCATAAACGACGAGGACAGCTAATCTTTTTAACATGTAAATCAAGACTAAAAATGGAATCACAAGGGGATAGCGTTTTTTGTGTAATAAGAGCATCTCTAATGGTAGTGTAAAATTGGGTGTAAATTGATATCTCCAAAATCAATTTTCCATTTTCATTTACTTTCCAATGAATCTAAATTCAAATTTTGCTCTAATGAAAAGATTTAAATCAACATTTCGCAAAAAAAAAAAATTGTAAATATACATCTTTTTTAACATTTTCTATCGAAAAATGCAATTTTTATTTCATTTTGTTTCTTTTCATTGGAGAGTTTTTCTATCACTTTATAGATATAAATCACAGTTCAGATTTATTTTACACCACAATTGAAAATGCTCTAAGTGATGAAATCTGGAATGGGCCATTCTACTTAATTGACGATGCATTGTCAAGAAGAAAGGATGGACGCAGACAGATGGTCTTTGAGGAAGACCCCTTCTCTCCGAAGATCATGGCAGTCTCTCTACGAAAAGGTTTCAAACAATTGATGGTAGAGGTGTATGACGGAGTCACGAATTTGTTCGATCACTTGCGGACTTTTGTTGATTTACTGAAACTATATGTAGCCCCACACGTCGTGATGCCAGATCATTTCCACCAACACTAAGGAGAGAGGCAATAGACTAGGTAACAACTCTGGCACCCCAGTTTATCAGAACATTTGATGAGCTATCTAGAATATATGTAGCCTATATTTTGAGTAGCAAGAGAAAGAGGAAGATTGATATTGGATTGATGCAGGTTGTCCAGGAGAAAGATGAGCCATTGCAAGATTACATAGCCATATTTGGTCGGGCTACACTTGGCATAAAAGACCTTCAGATGTTTATTGTAATAACCGCATTGATGAATGGGATGCGAAATCAAGCATTTAAGATGTCACTCTAAAAAATTCCCACAGAATCGATGTGTGACTTGTTGAAAAATGGAGAAAAGTATGTAGATGCAGAGGAAGTATAGAGGGTCACCAAAAACTTTTGAGAAGGGCGGGAGCCAGAAACTCACAAGTGAAAATTACATGATGAGAGAAAATCCATTAATAGAAACAAGCCGAAAAATAAGCAACGAGCAAAGGGTATGTGCAAGACCGATCAACCAGGCAAATTCTAGAAGAGGTTAAGGCCTTCACCCCTCATGCTAACTTGTTGATGAAAATACGAGACATGAAAGAACTCGATTAGCCAAAACTAATGGTTGTGTCAGCTAGTAAAAGAGATAAAAGCAAGTATCGCTACTTCCATGAAGATCATGGACATGACACTGAAAATTGCATACACCTGAAGGAGAAGATCGAGCACCTTCTGAAACGAGGGTTCCTGCACCTTCTGAAACGAGGGTTCCTGACCAAGTATATGAGAAATGATCGAGGTAAGGAAAACGTTGATGATTGTTCCCCACCAAGAGCAGGAGGTGATCATTGTTGGGATAGCTACAGTCAGAGACTCAAGTTCAGCTAAAAAGAGTATGCATGCTTTGTTGAGGTCTACTATATTCAGAAGAAAACAAGATTTAATAAGAACACTTAGTAGTTGTCGGTGACATAGCGGATTTTGATGTCAAGAGCGTGCTTGTAAATGGCGGTAGTGTAGCAAATGTTCTTAATTAAGAGGCATTTTTGGGCTTGAAAATCTCTCCAGAAAAATTGAAAATTGTGATCACCCCTCTACAAGGCTTTGGAGGGACAACCGTGATACTAGAAGGAACTGTAGAGCTTCTGGTGATGCTAAGCACTTACCCAACGAGTGTGGTGGTCCGACGAACTTTTTTGTTGTCAAACCCTACATGCCATACAATGCAATCTACGGTCAACGACTATTAAATGCTGCCAGTTGTCCCGTCAACTTACTATCAAGTAATAAGATTCCCAACTAGTCAAGGGATTGGAAGTGTAAGGAGTGATTAACAAGCTTCGAAAAAGTACTATGTTGATAGCATAAAATCTTAAGGCTCTCCACGAGTCATGTTGTTGGGTTTTGAGCCTCTAAGGAGCTAGGCAATGAACATCATGGTGGTGAGTTTAAATAAAAAAATTTGGTTAAGTAGGATATCTTTCTATTTTCCTTGAAAATATAGTTCCTAGAACGTTTATTGATTTCCCTAGTGTAATGCAAATTATCAGTTCCAACCTTTTGTAATTATTAGCATTGTTAATGAAAAGTTTACGCGACGATGGATGGTAAGGGCCCTAAAGAAGGGACAACTTTACAGGGATGTCCTGGTTCACCTACCGTGTCCCTAGATCTAAGTAAGAACGAATCATGGCTCAAAACTTTGTCCAGTACATTAAAATTGTCCGAATGGATAAGCGGTGAGCAACAATACCAAAAAATTGGTTAGCTCGAAATCGTTCCATAGTCTAGCGATAAGCAACAAAATCAAAAAATTAGTTAGCTCAAAATCGCTCTACACTTCAAGGTTGCATGACGAGACAAGTGGTAAGTAACAATACCAAAAAATTGGTTAGCTTGAAATCACTCTACACTTAAAGGTTGCACGATGAGACAAGCTGTGAGGAACAAAATCAAAATATTGATTAGTTCAAAATCACTCTACACTTCAAAGTTGCACGACGAAACAAGTGGTGAGCAACAATACCAAAAATTGGTTAACTCAAAATCGTTCTACGGTCTAGCGGTAAGCAACAATACCAAAAAAATTAGTTAGCGTGCACTTCAAGGTTGCACAATGAGACAAGAGGTGAGCAACAATCCAAAAAATTGGTTAGCTCGAAATCGATCTACACTTCAAGGTTACATGACGGGATAAGCGGTGAGCAACAATACCAAAAAATTAGGTAACTCGAAATTGCTCTACGTTCTAGTGGTGAGCAAAAAAACTAGTTATCTAGATATTGCTATACACTTCAAGATTTCATGACATGACAAGCTATGAACAACAATACAAAAAATTGGTTAGCCCGAAATCACTCTACAGTCAATCAGTGAGCAACAAACCAAAAAATTGGTTATAAGCTCAAAATCGCTCTACATCTTAGTTGTGAGCATTCAAAATAAAAAAATTTGGCTCAGGCTAAAAAATCACTAGACAGTCGCTTAACACATTAAAATCGTTCGAGGGGCTAGGCGGTAAGCAAGAAAAAATAAAAAAAAATTGTTTAAAGCTTAAAATTACTAGATCATGCACTCAACATATCAAAATTGTCCGACGGGCAGGCGGTGAGCAAAAAGATAAAAAAAAATTGGCTTAATCTCAAGAATCGTTGATCGAGACTTTAGAATTAGAACCCTCTAACCAAACATTAAATTACACGAACTTCAAAGTAGCGAGTAATGTCGACGATCAAAAAAATTAATACATTCAACTACAGTTGATCGGCAATGCTGTTGATCAGGGCATGTCACTTTAAATAAAAAAAAAAAGATCGAGTGGTAGGCTTGAAATCACGCAATGTTCAGGTTAGTAAACTGTGATATGGCCTTCAATCGCTTATGCAATCGACCACAACGAGGTCGGCTTCCAAGAGCGGGCTGACCATAATAACGGTCTATTGCCACGAAGCAAGTTGGTAACTCATGCAATGGTTCAACATTTATGTAGTCGATTATGAAAGTGGGTGAATTTTACTTTGGTCAATGTGTAGGCAATCAACCACCGCTATGGGCGACCTTCGAAATTGGTTGACAGTCGACCAACTAGCCATTAACCAACAAACATGCAGGTCGTTAAATCGCTGCTAGTCGATAACTATTGATAAGAGGTAGAGGACCTAGTGATGCTAGGTGGCATATATAGATGATGCAATTATCAAGCAAACAAAGACAATTAACCGAATGCCAGTATGATCGAACGATATCGTTGTGCTAGATCGATTACCACTATGGTAGAGCGACTACAGCTATACTAGACCAACTGTCACCATGGTAGAGCGACTACAACTATGCTACCCCGTCTGTCATTATGGTAGAGTGACTACCGCTATGCTAGTCCAACTGCTACAATGGTAGAGGGACTACCGCTATGGTAGATCGACTGCCACTATGGTAGAATGACCCGCTATGTTACCTCGATTGTCACTATGGTAGAGCGATTACCGCTGTACTACCCAGACTGCTACTATAATAGAGCGATTACGCTATGCCGACGACTCCCACTACGATAGATCGATCATCGCGACTCTCAACTGACTAAACATCTTTTTTAGTTGATTAATAACTGCTTGACGGTTATCATTGATCCTACTAACAGTTTGGTGAGTGGAAACCGTCCACTCGGGTTGTGGACAAAAACTGTCTGGTGAATGAAAATGCTACGCTAAACATGTGGACAATAATCGTCTGGCAATTACACGACATCAAATATTTGCAAATACTCCAAAGGCGTGTCAGGTACGGGGGTCTAGTTTTTCTCAACATATTTGCTCTCTATTTTTCATAAGTCATTTTATTCAAAACTCATTACTAATTTTCACGCCGGAGGTACAACATGAGAGAAATCCCCAGCCTCTTTTTGCGGGTGTTCAATTGCTTATTGGAACAACAGAAGCCTCCTTGCTCTGTTAAGGAATTCCAAATGTCGTTTTAATATTATTTCATATTGTACTTATATGTATCTATATGTTTGATAATAGAACTGCAATAGGAACTAACTTGAATATATTTACTTTTTATTTTATTGACAATTTTGTATGTCCTGTAACCGCAACTTTTTTTAATCCAATGGGAATGGACTTAGAATGGAATCTGAACCCGCAACCACCTTAGGACACCATTATTATTACTATTATTATTATTATTATTATTATTATTGTGTGGTAGAATTCGTTCAAAATTATTTTTCCTGTTCACTATGTTTTAAAGCCCCCCGTTGGGCAGCCAGTGAACAAAATTCTTTTTTTCTTCAACTCATTTCTAGCCACACATTCTTAAATAAGATATTTTCCAAGTAAATTCAAAAAAATTTCTTACTTTTTAACCCCACAT
>CAIGRK010085659.1:0-10038 GCA_903798315.1 Fraxinus greggii
TCCATTTCCTGGATTCGCCCCTGAGCACCGCGGTAGAAAAGAAAGGAAAAGAGAAAGTTGCGCGAAAATCAAATGAAATGCTCTATGATTGATGAATCACGTCTCTACTCGGTTGGGACTTCACCACCAAGTAACCGTATGTGTTATGCCACAGGTCCAATCAACTTTGGATATAAACACTTATAATATAGAAATGATGCATTTTATTTATGATCAATAAATGAGATTGACACACATCCATATCTCGTAATTGATCGGATCTTACTTGCGAAGTAGGCAGCTGATCTCATAACCTAAAGTGTGGTGATATTCAAATGAACATGTGGATGTTTTGTTATAGAACAAATATTGGAGACTCGTTGAGGAGATTCCACATGGATAACTATTAGAATGTCAGTGGTTAATCTCTAATGTTCGATAATGGAATTTGTCACTTGACTTGAAGGTATCATAGTAACTTATATGAGGACAGCCATACTTTTGTGATGTTGGACGTTGCTCTACCAAGAGCCGCTAATATAGTATCGTTCGGGTATGTCAAGATTCATACGAAATATGTGAATGATCAATAGAGAATTCGTCAATCTCATATAATAAGAGATTATGATATACATTTCATTCAATTAAGTTGATAATGAAATCCTTGGCCAAGGTGAATTCATACGTCGAAANATGAGGACAGCCATACTTTTGTGATGTTGGACGTTGCTCTACCAAGAGCCGCTAATATAGTATCGTTCGGGTATGTCAAGATTCATACGAAATATGTGAATGATCAATAGAGAATTCGTCAATCTCATATAATAAGAGATTATGATATACATTTCATCCAATTAAGTTAATAACGAAATCCTTGGTCAAAGTGTACCCATAAATTGAAAAGGAGTTTTCAACTTACATTAACTTAATAGTGAGATGAAATATATGATCGATAATTGAAATTGACACATCTATATCTCGTAATTGATCGGGATCATACTAACGAAAGGATTATAATTTCACGGTATACGAACAAATTTGACTGTCCTACCACGTGACATTTTTTGTCACATGCAGACATATTACCGATGTTAATTTGGGACACATGTGAATTGATGATAAATTAAAATGAGGTATTTTAATTTTTTTTTTTTACTTTGATTAGATCAAAATAATAACTCACGTCGTTAGAAATCGTGATCAGGAACCTAATGAGCCACACATTAAAAGAAAACTAGAAGAATGAGATTCAACATTTAATTAATTAATAAGTGTTGTACAATTAATTAATTGGGTTGAATTAATTAATTCATAGACCAAATTTAATTAATTGGATTAATTAAATATTGGACCTGGTTAAGTTACAAAGACGGACAAAACCTACTTGGACTTTTATTAATAGGCTACTAAGATTTGAAAAATCATAACATAACACCATTCATTATCTTGGTAGCACAAGAAAAGAGACTCTAATTCTCATTCTTGTTCCTTGTGTGAATTCCCATTGAAGGCTGAACAATTAGACAATTGTGGATTACAGATCGTGATTGTATTCGTGTTCAAGATAAGCAAAAGAGTTTGCAGAATTCAACAAACATATCATTACTATCACAGATTCTATATTAACACAAAGTAGATATTTAGCATGAATTGAAATTATTTCTCTTTTTCGCAGTGTATAATTAAGTAAATTCCCAATAGTAGACTATTTCTATACCTTTCCTTCTCCGACTATAGGCTATCTATTCATGGACTTCACAAAATTGAAGAAAAATCTAACAGATTGTTTGACAATACAGTTAGCTACACAACAAGTTCTCTTCAATGTTACAGTAGCAATACAGCTTAGTTTTAGCTTAAAGTAAATCAACAAATAAATGAACTTAGCTTAAAGTAAATCAACAAATAAATGACGATACATGTATTTTATTGCCATGAGGAAATTGAAGTGCCACTAGTAAAAGCTCAAATCAAAGTCAGTGCATTTGGTTGAGATGTAGATGTTGATTTTGAAAAGGCACATCATCACGAGTGAAATGAAACAAGATTTTGAAAAGGCAATAACATTAAGAGTGAAATTCATATAATCCAATGCAAGTTCTTGGCGCACACAACACTGATGACAGTCTCCCTTATTTAAGTGGAACAACTAAAATCTATCAAATCTTCATATTATAACCATTATCCCCACACGTTTTCCTGTTAAGACATGATTTCTTTTCTACTATGTTAATTGTTTTTAAGTATAATTTTGGCATAGATAATACAAGTGATACAAAGAAATATAAGTGGTATAAAGCAAAGAATGTACATCAAACTCAAAGTCAATTAGAATACAGTCAAAAGCTTGACCCAAAACAAACAAGTTTTTTAACTGTCACACACACAAGTTCATACCACAGTTTTATGATAGGTAGAATGTATACTTACTTCTTGATAGTGCTGCCACTTGGCCTCTGTCCAGGAATCATTTTAGGGAATTAAAAGTTAATTCTATTACCAAGTTAAAGTCAAGCTTTAATTTCAACCACAAATTCAAAACTACCACTCATTATTATCCACATTTCGTGGTCCCCATCACTATACCTCCTAAAAGATACCTAAAAATGTTTCCCGAACAGAGTATTAGATTCCCCATTTTTTGCAAGGAACCTAAGTGATTCATGGGTAGACCAAAAATGCAATAATATTCTACCTATCATGCTTCTTCATGGGGTTAAAAGCAATACCTTTCTTCAACATCCCCTATCTTAGATGCCCATATGCTCTGGTTTCTCAGAAGATTATCATTGATCTACATTTAAAAAAGAAATATGATTTTAGATTTCCCCATTAACAAGGATAACTGCGAACTTTTTGTCCCCAATAAACAACTTAAATAAAATTATATATATCTACTTGTTGAAACTTTAGCCCCTGTTTGGTGGCCTTAAAATTTAAAAACATCGTTTTAAATAGTATTTTTTGGAGAATGTGTGGTTAAAAAGTGAGGAAAAGTTTTGGTTTATATTTAGAATATTTTATTGTGTAATTATGTGGTTGAAATTGAGTATGAAAAATAAATTAAAGTAAAGGGAATCAAACAGGGGCTTAATAGGAAATGACAAAAAAATCTTGTGAAAAATCCCCCCCTACATGAATAATTATTGTTAAAGGAAATCCCAATTTACTCACATCATCAAGAAATTTCTTCTCTTCCATACACTTTTCTAGCTTTGCCTGCAATTTCAGCAATTTTGGATTTTGACTCAGAGATTTTTCCACGGCTGCAGAAGATTCTCTTTCAGTCTCCTCTTCAACTTCTTGCAATAAAGACTCAAAATACTGGAACCAAAGAGGAAGCAGTTCATATATTAGCAGAAATGCCATCATTTATCAGCTCAGCAACAACTTTTCGATACATAAATAAAATAGACTACAAAAATCCTACTTTCAAATAACATATTACAAGGTAATTGGTAATTTCAGTTATACTGACAAAAAAATGATTTATGTAACCAAAACCAAATTAGTGTGAACAAGGATTAGGTTGTTGTAGAATGTAGTAATAATACAGATCAAAACCATATCATCTTTGCATTTTTAAAACAAACCCTTAATAATAATTATGAAAAAAAAAAAGAACGGACCTGTTTCTGGTTTTCAAGTTGTGAAGTTAGAAGCTCGTTGTACTCGTTCACTATCTGCATATATAGAATTAGAAGATACAGAATACAGAGTTAGCCAGACAAAGTATAAGGGCTAAAGATCAACAGTATAGCACTATGAAATAAGAGCAGCATCAAGGTACAGCTTCAACTTCACTGTGCAATATGGCATCATTGCTCCCAGAACATTCGCCACAAACCCCATCAGTATGCATGCAATGGTGGTTCAATTCAACCAACTTTCCGTCAATGTTGGATTGAATCAAACGATGGACATAGTTATCCCCAACGTAGTCCCACACCCGTTGTGTTTCCAATTCAATTGAGTAGTAGTGTTGTGTTTCTCTCCAGTGTGTAATGGAATGTCCTTCCTTGTACCTGTATCAAATATGTTATTAAAAGTTTCATTCAACACTTTTCTTTCTTAACATTGATATCTCATGTTTTACTTGGACCAATATCAAGAAATTATCTCCATAAGGCCAGAGGAAGAATCACTACCTCCCACAACCAACAAAGCCACATATGATACACATCCAAAGGTTCTCAGCAGTTTGACAGACAAAGCATATTGACTTCTCGGGCTGCTCTTGGCAATAGCGGCATACCTATGTAAAAAGTTGCAACCAAGCACAATTTCAACTAATTTTCTTGCAATTATAAAGCAAAACAACTAATAAAGAATAAGAAGGCAACTGGCCAGTGCAAAAGACAGATAAAATGTTACAAGAAAACATATACATCTATGTTGCTGTGATCCTTAGCATCTAAACACATTATCGTCCATAAAAAATATTATGACGGGACCAATCGTTTCAGCAAAAAAAGTTAACATACAAATTTAGTAAAGACACAAAACATAAAAATTGAGGAACATCCATCATGATTGACTAATCTTATGTGCACCCAATTGATTTGGATGTCACCTACTTTCTCAGTAATAACCTATCTTAAGAGTATCAAACATCAACTTCAGAGGGGGAGAAAAAGGAAAATTATAAACATAGAGACCGTTATATACACATAAATAGCAACCTATGAGCTAAAAACACGCATCCACTTTTGGGATTGGCCTGTTAACACCCAACTGTAAACATGACCACTTACATTGCAGAGGTCAAAGAGTCCAGTAGTCTCTACACTAATACAAGTGGACTATTCTACTTCTAAGTGAAGGTTGGGAAAAGATGCGTGTGTAAAAATCTACGGTAGGTGGATATGGAAAGCATGTCTATTGTTCAATTGTGAATATATAAATACATGGAATTCTGATATGTTGATTTAAAGCAATACTAGACATCAGTGTGTCATGCGTGACAGAAGAAAAGTGGATGAAGATGTATAACCAGCCATGTTATACCTGCTTATGTATCATAAACATCTGTCAGTCTATCCTTTGAGTAACATGATAGCAGTTGGTCAATTTTAAGGAAACAAACAAGGACATAGGTATATTTGATTTCCATAATTTCAAGTAATTTCCAAATCCATTTTATAAAGCAACATAAGGTACTCACAGGGCAAGAAGAATCTGTCCATTTAGAAATACAGGAGCAATGGAAAGAATGATTGCATATAGTAATGAGAATTCCACTGGTGTCCTGGTCTAACCTCTCTGCAAATGGCAGAAAATAAGAGAATTATGACAGAATGAAACTGTCGCAATAACCTCGAGAACTTTCATGCACTTACAAAATGACAACCAATCTCACAAGGCCAAAGATAAATGAAACAAACAATTAATTTCTCAAACAAAGCGTGCAAATTCAGTCTCCATAACTCTAATGGGAAGTATAACTAAAAATTGAACATGGACTACTAGAGTTGATCGCATTGTTTGCCGCAGGTTGATCTCAAGCTATAACTCATGACATATTAGTGCTTATTTGAATTCTTAAAGAAACGGTTTCTATGCCTTGTATGTTATACTAACCAAGATGCACCCCACGATGCAGAATAACATACTTGTTAATAGATGCAAGCAATTGAACAATATATGGGTTCAGAAAAAACAACTATGACATGTTTAATAAGATCCAACTTCCAATGCACCATGAAATTCACAAGTCATAAGCATCCATCACCACAATGAATGTTCTATGAAAAATACCAAGACAGACAGGACAGGAGGGCTGATCCATAGAGCTTGTGGTAGAAATCTGTGAATGCTCAATTGAACCAGTGTACTGGATGTCGATAGTGTAAAGCACGCGGCAAATCTCCTCCTGTATTAGATGGCCAAGTCATATGCTAATAACAAAAAGGCACAATTTTACATGAACTAATATGGCATCTTTTAACATAAAAACTTTCAAAAGATTCAATAAATTAGATAACCAGAAAGAGAAACATACATCAAGAGATGAGAACTGTTTCCCATTAAAATGCTTGTAAAAACTATCTGCTGAGTCCTGATCATTAAACGTGATCGATATATTATAGCAATCCTCTATCCCCTCATTCCTGAATTCTCACAAATTATACCAAAACCAAATTTAGTGGGAAAAAAAGCACTAAATTACAATCAATTCCATAATAAAAGCATAAAATTTCTGAAATCAAACCTGACAATACGCATTTCCAACATATGTTGAATGAACGAACCACAGAACTGGCAAAAATCTGCATATGTCATGTGATTGGGCACCCCAAGCACACAAAGAAGAGGCCTTCGTTCAACCTTGAGGGCATTAGTAAGTAATTATATATAAAAAATCAACCTCACAATCAAAATTTCAAGCGAGTATATATCTTTCCGAAAGATTTCAACAATATAGGAGAGAGTCCTATGAAGTATAGAAGAAATGAAGGCTATTTTTTCTGCCATTTTTTACATTTCTAATTCTGGAATATATTTTTTTAGAATTTATGAATAACAAGAAATTATATGCGAAAGGCTTTCACCTGCCTTGAGGCCTTTTGCTTTGCCTTGCCATGCCAAAGGGAAAATGGCTTACCTTGCACCTTCGTCTTTAAAAAGATTAGAATGAACAAATTGAAGTGAAGGCTTATGCTGTTGGCTGGGGCGCGGAAGGAATGGATGCAAGTGTTTAGATGTCGAATTATGGATACATGAATTATTTTCCTTCCCTAAAGGTTTGGAGAAGGGTAATTTTTTCATTTTGCAGTTTCATGTGAACCAATAAGGCAGAATCCATCAAAAGTATTACAGAGAGCTAACAGAGCAGTGTTGACCATTAAATTCTAATCAGACAAGTAGGTTTTCTATAATGAGGAGCAGTTTCAGACCTGGTTCATAGAATGAATAGGTTCTTGCCCACTTTTACTAGAATTCAAAATTCTTAGCTAGTAATGGATGACATTTTCATTGTCCTGAATCATACCAGAGACAAGAAGTTTGTGAAAATTCTAATTTACAGTTCATTAAAACCCCAACTATTCTAGTTAACTTTCAATCAATAACATATGAATTATATCCATTCACATTAATCAAAATAAACATTGTAAAAATTTTATATTGATAAACTCCCTCCGTCCCAACGGAATAATGTTGTTGGCTGATTTGGATGATGAACATTTTTCAGTGCAATACTTCATATCAATTATCAATAAATAACTAAAATTCAATGGTATTACTTCTCAGGCAATGCATTAGAATATCCAAAAATAATTGACAGAAAAAAAAATTAAATAAATTTAAAAAAGTATTTATCCGATAATCATCAACTGGATTAAAAACATGCTAACTGAAAAACTCACAACGGCAAATGGTTTATTATTTTTGTCTTAAGTATATTTTCTAGTACGAAAATAGAACTTAGAATGAGGGAAATTACTGGAAGTGGGGAGGAGGATGAAGCGACATCGTCACGGTATAGATGCATGACGCCTCTGATCTCTTCGATTCTAGGGTTTCCGCAAGAGAAGTGTAAGGTCTGAGCAGAAACTGAGGCCGATGAGTCTCCGGCAGAATTCACGGTAGTTGACGACCGGAAAATGTCCTCCAGCGGAGGTCTGGCGACGGCGCTCGAACTTGTTGAGGTCTCTTCCGACATGTTTGCTCTAAGAGAGAGAGAGAGAGAGAGAGAGAGTTTTTGTGCGTGTGTGAGAGAGGGAGAGAGAGAAGGATCTGTTGCCGTGCGGGGAGCCGGGAACTCTGACTTGGAACACTTGAACAGCAAATTGTGCGTTTCGCCGGGACCTAGAGTCGCTTTTTGGGACTAAAAGTGCACTCAGGTAACGCGATTCCCAACCGGACGTGCGTCTCGTGTATGACCTTTCGCCTGGACCTAGGCTCGACTTGGCTCGTTATCAGGGGCCAGGCCTTGCCCAGGGACAGCCGAGCAGATAGGTCATCAAGCTTTTTAATTTTTGTTTTAACAGGAACTATTTTTATTTTTATTTTTTTTTAAGTAGGATAACCATAGACTATGATATTTTTAGAAATTTCAATTTTACTTTTACTACTCTTTTATTTAACAAATACTTGGGGCCCATTTCAATCTTAAGTTCTATTAAAAATTATTAATTCTTTGGTTAGTCTTAAGGTTTCTAAAAATAAATGCTTTAAACATTTTAAACTTTCTAAATTATCATCTAAATTTTCTTGTTCTTGTTCTTGTTCTTGTAAAGGCAATAAAGGTTCACCGTGCTTCGCTCGCGACTTTAATGAATTTATTGTATTAATAATAGAAGTGTATTTTCCATAAATTATTAAACTTCAATTTCTATTTAGTAAGAATTTAATTTCTATAACAAATTCATCTTTGATTAATTCACTTATAAGTGTAGTTGTTAAACTATACTGCCTTTCTTGAAATTTAATTTTACAATCATCAAAAAGCCTTTCTTTGAATCCCATTTTATTACTTCCATTTGACTACTACCTCTTATTTTATATTCTAATTTTTATCTATAGTTTTCTGGAACTAAATCTTTTTAAATTATGTTAAATGTACACCATGTATCTATTAAAACTATTAAATTTAGTTTTATCATTTTATTTATTTGTCAAATATTTAGAATAAAGTCAACCAAAAGTCTCAAAATAACCTTAGAAGTCTATTTTTATATATTAAAGCTATTAAATTTCGTTTTATCATTTTATTTATTTGTACTTCTATAGGCATTCGGAGACTTTTGACTAACATAATTAGAAAAGATTTAGTTTCAGAAAACTATAAACAAAAATTAGAATATGAAATATGAGGTAGTCAAATGGAAGGTGGTAAAATGAGATTCGAAGAAAGACTTTTTGATGATTATAAAATCAAAATTTCAAAAAGGCAATATAGTTTAATAACTACACTAGTAAATGAATCAGTCAAAGATGAATTCGTTATAGGAATTAAATTCTTACTAAATAGAAATTGAAGTTTCACAATCATTCCTGATGTTACAATTTATGGAAAAGACACTTCCATTATTAATACAATAAATTCAACAGTGTTACAAGCGAAGCGTGATGGACTTTTGTTACCTTTTACAAGAACAAGAATCAGAAAATTTAGATAATTATTTAGAAACCTTAAAATGTTTAAAGCATTTATCCTTAGAAACTTTAAAGACTGATTTCATACCAAGAACCAAAGAATTAATATTTTTTAATGGAACATCATATAAAGTTGATAATATAGATATGATCCTATAATTAACTGAAAATATTCAAATAATAGGAAAATATCCTATAAAACATTGGGATAAAAATAAAATTGAAGCCAGATTAGAAATCATAAACGAAAATTTAAAAATTAGAATAACAGAAATCAAGCACACAAATCAAGATATAAAAAATTTTAATATATAGATAAAAAAGTTATTAGATTTAAAAGTAATAAGAACATCTAGCAGTCAACACAGATCATCAACTTTTATGGTTAGAAATCATAGTGAAATTAAAAGATGAAATACAAAAATGGTTATAAACTATAGAAAACTAAATAATAATACTATCGAAGGTGGATATAAAATATCAGATAAAGACATGTTAATAAATAAAATACAAAATAGCAAAATATTTTCAAAATTTGATTGTAAATATGAGTTTTGGCAAATAAAAATGGCAAAAGACTCTATTCCTTGGACAATTTTTACTACACCACTAGGATATTTTGAATGTTTAGTTATGCCTTTTGAATTAAAAAAAAAATGCACCCTCTATTTTTCAAAGAAAGATGGATTATATATATAATTCTTTTCCATGTGTTGGTGTGTATATAGATGATATTTTAGTACATATTAAAAATCGGAAAGCATATATGAAACATTTAGAAATAATTTTAAATAAATTTATAGAGAATGATTTAATTATAAGTAAAAAAATAGAAAATAAATAAACAAGAAAATGAATTCTTAGTAATAATTTTAGAAGAAGGAAAAATCTAATTGCAACCACATATAGTACATATAAAATAGAAGAAACCGCCCACAGGGCACATCTCCAAGTGGTAAA
>CAIGRK010085702.1:0-14440 GCA_903798315.1 Fraxinus greggii
CAAACGGGTCCCACTCAAAACACATGCCAAAGTCAGCCAATTCTTATATATTTATCATATTTCCAACATATTTACTATTCAGTATGAGGAGCTTCGACTATAAATATAAATGAAGTCCTCATTTCAGACAAAAAATAATGCAATCCAAATTAAATTGGCATATCGTGCAACCATGATTATCGGGAACATTTTTTTGTCATCCATTACAATCTCCTACACCAAAATACCAATATTATTCGTGCATGTCTATTCTTAGATATACTCATTTCTATATCCTCTGTTGACAACAAAATATCACGGCACGAAAATAATCATAATAAATTATTTCGATATATTGGGATAAACTAGTGCAAACAATTAGCTAGAGTTGTTTATGTGACATGATATCACTACAAGGAACATGACTTTTTGCAATATGTAAAATGCAGCATTCATTAATTGATATGAGTCTGTCGCAACATTCAGAAAGTGTATGTTGTCGTTGGTTAACAAATTTGAGATTTTGCAATAATATTTAAATAAATGTTGCTATTATCTCATTTAGCAATGTTCATGAAGTTGCTCCTATATGTTATAAGCCCACGTAGCAGCAAGCCAAATGTCTCAATTCAAGAAGTCTGAGTAATTATCTGAACCATCATGGGGGGTTACCAAAACTGTATAGAAATATCAGCAGTTTTATGTTCTTTTCTATGGATTCAAAAATTATCAATATTGTTTTGGTCTATTTATTGATTTGTTTCATGTTTATTTTGTATGGATTCAAAAATTCGTAATAGAATTATTCTTAATTTCATGCATTCCCATAAAACATCTTTAAATTTGATGGCTAATTATTTGCGTAAATTACTATAAAAATAAAATGTACATAATTATTTAAAAATGTAAAATAAACTACAATAACGTCCAGAAAACATTGCAAAAGATAAGGACAAAAGTAAAGACAGCAGATAATAAATGTTTTAAAAAAGCGAGCATAAAAGTAAAGACGACTCTCAGAAAATATTGCAAATAAACTAAAGACAACATTCAAAATATGTGCAAAAAGAATAATAATAACACTTAAAGAACATTGCGAAAAACTAAACACGCATGAGATACAAAAAATAAAGAGAAATGTTTGATACCTGATTTTTGACTTTACGTGCTTAAAAGCAGTACATAATATCGAAAGATAAGTAAAATTTTCACAAAGAATAGTACAGTTGATCAAAACGCGAGCACTACAAATTAAATACGTACAAGAAACAATTTTATCGCAAAAAGCAAACTTTGATAATCATCGCAATAATGTATATCATAATTCGCACAAGGCAATCAAACAATTAATTGATTTTCTAAGCCCCACTATTTCAACCTCATTTTTCTCAAAATTCATTTTCGACCACACATCCTTCTAGTAACTTTATTCATAAATTCAAAATATTTTTCTACATTTTAACTATACATTTTCTAAAAAATATTACTTTTATAAAGATCTATTCTAAAATGAGAATCATATGGTGGCTAATTTTTTTCTTCTTCTCTCTGTAGCAAACTCAAAAAGTGGAGAAATATTTAGTAAAATTCCCAATTGAAAATCTCAATTCACAGGAAAAAGACATGAAAAATATTTATTCCAAATTGTGTAATTAATTAAATGCACCAAGAGCACGTGATTTTCTCGTAAATAAGTTTAAACTTTCTTTTCAAAAATATAATTTTTGTTCGTAAAAATGGCAATTTTAAAATTTAAGTTTGATAAAATAAGCAACTTAAAAGTAAATTTAGCCAATGTTTGGTACACATTAAAATTTTCATTCTCATTATTCTACTTATTTTCAACCACATATTTTTCAATAAAATAATATTTTCCATCAAATCAATAACTTTTCCTTCTTTTTCAACCACACATTCTTATCAATCTACTATTTTAGAATACATTCTTTCAAAATAATGCNCCAAGAGCACGTGATTTTCTCGTAAATAAGTTTAAACTTTCTTTTCAAAAATATAATTTTTGTTCGTAAAAATGGCAATTTTAAAATTTAAGTTTGATAAAATAAGCAACTTAAAAGTAAATTTAGCCAATGTTTGGTACACATTAAAATTTTCATTCTCATTATTCTACTTATTTTCAACCACATATTTTTCAATAAAATAATATTTTCCATCAAATCAATAACTTTTCCTTCTTTTTCAACCACACATTCTTATCAATCTACTATTTTAGAATACATTCTTTCAAAATAATGCTGCTCAAACACACATTTTTTTAAAAATACATTTAAACAAGTTTAAAGTATACAAAGTATCGTATCCAAAACAAAATATAGAAAATAAAAAATTGTTTTTGCACTGTCTACTGAATAAGTTCATACATCCTTTTCAAAAATCAATTTTTGTTGGTAAAAAAATTAATTCTTTTCGATAAAATAACAATTTAAAAGTAAATTTTAACTTATTTTCATGCTCTTAAACAAAGTAGGACAATAAAAGAAGAAAAACAAAAAAACGGATATTATTAGGTCGGTGGAAAGACAGAAAAAAGGGAAAAGTATACTGCTGAGTCTGCACCACCAACCGAAGAGATCTACACGCAGAAACACACTGTAGAATACATCTGTATTATACACCTGTCTATACATATATACGACTGAATCATTTTGCTCTATCTTTCTGATCGATCTTTTTAGACTCTATTCAGCTACAACCTATACAGAGAACATTCCATACAAATTATTACCCAAACAAACGTATCATCGAAGTATTTCACTTGTGCTTTGACCAAATCGGTAATCATGAAGATCTTTTAAGGTTCATTGATTGTTTCTTTAGCATTTATATGGGTTCTTTTTATTTTTCATTTCAGGCATATGCGTTTTGTTTATTTTTTAACTTATATGTTGTAAAATGAGTTTAATTGATTCTTATTTTATTTTATTTTTTGAGTATTGGGTTGGTGTTGAATTTTGTATAAATGATGTTGGTGTTGAATGTTGGATTGTGGATTTTGATTGACTGAATATGCCATGCTGGTCAGGTGAATTTTACTGTGTTGACTCAGGCAAAAAGGTTCCTTTACTGGGAGGCGTTGCAGAAAGTTGGAATACATGGGATTCAGAAAGTGATATTTTTGTGTTAAAGAATTGACCCAGATTTGAATCTAAAGTAATTTTCTCGTAGTTACTACCTTTTTAAGCTGACTAGTGAATTGAGATTGAACTGAAAATTTGAGCTTTATTTCTGTACATCACTCAGACTTCAAATAGAACACGAGAATGTTTATGTTGCTTGTATCTTTTTTCTTACAATTAAATGTTTGTCAAAACTAGTTTAACAGTTTCCAATCTAGCTTCTTTGGGTATTAACTAGGAGTAATTCATGTTTGGTGCGGAAAGTTTGTATTGTGTTCACGAATTAATAAAAAGATGCCAATTTGTGGAATGTTTTATGACAAGTGGTTGACAGTTATGACGAAATAATTGGGAGTTTGCTTTATTAAATCTTGTACCCATTACAATTACGCACTGGATAAGCGCACACATTAATGGGTATAAGTATTACGGACATACATATGTAGCACACGTGCTGGAGCGAGTGGTCACTCGAGCTATCCCTTTACTGCAATACAATCAGCTTTTATTTGTGCCTATTAAAGGATTTTAATCTTTTACAAAATTTTATTGAACATTTGACGTAAGATGTGGGCTAAAGAATTTGTTATTTCTGTTGCATTTTGGAATTTTGAATGCTCAATTGTGTTTGCTTCTGATTGGTGGTCTTAGAATGGGCTGCGAGTGTTCAAAACTCACCTCGTGTTGTTTTACGCCGGAGCAAAATGGACCAGTTCTTGAGGCGCAAAAAGCTGGTGTGTCAAAACTTTTCCTGCTTCCCCTTTTATGGGTACAGTTCCCTATCCACTTTCGTGCGATCAAAAAGTCTGTTTTAATAGTATCTACATTTATTTGGCAGAAAATGAGGAAAAAGGTGAAGTTAGCGATTTGCCTACATTTCGTGAATACTCCATTGAACAACTGAGGGTAGCTACATCTGGCTTTGCAGTAGAGAACATTGTTTCGGAGCATGGGGAGAAAGCCCCTAATGTCGTTTATAAAGGAAAGCTAGAGAATCAGAGGCGGGTTGCTGTCAAACGATTTAACAGGTCGGCTTGGCCCGATTCCCGACAGTTCTTGGTAAGCTTTATTTATTAGCTCAGTGTTTGTGATTTTATCTTATCCATATCAGATGTTCGTGACAGTTACGACTTACTTATAGCTTAATATTAAATGGTCTTACGGCTCACTAGTAGCTTTTTATATTACCTATTTACTCAATTGCTCATAATAATATTGAAATTTTTCCTTGCCGAAACTTTAGGATGAAGCAAGAGCTGTTGGCCAACTTCGGAGCTACAGATTGGCCAATTTGATTGGCTGCTGCTGTGAAGGAGACGAGAGGTTGCTTATTGCTGAATTCATGCCCAATGAGACACTTGCAAAACATCTATTTCACTGTGAGTACATTACATGCAATCTATTTATAGTCTTTCCAATTTATTTCTAACATTGCAAATGTGTTCTTTTATATGTAAAGTAATTATGAAGGTTGTTAAATTTCTACTTTTTAACTTATTTGTCCTCTGTTGTTGTCACATAGGCTCTTTTCTATATTTTGTTTGAAATATAAGTGAATTCTCTTTTCACCAACCACATGGCGGGAAGTGTCAAGGAAGTTGAAAAATGCTATTATCTGTTTGAAGCTGGTATGGCCAGCCTTTGCTGTCTACAGATGTAATGTAACAGCCTTCTTAGTCTGTATAATTTATAAAGAGGGATCGAACTTATAGTCTTTTCGCCAAAGGCTCTAAGTTAATCGCCTGTCTAAACCATTAAGGTAAGTCATGTCTAAAATTGTATCTCACTAATCTGGGACGGTAACACATGACAAGAGAGACGATCTGCATCTAATGCTCTCCTACATCATTTGCTCTTCTACATTCTAAACGGAAAAAACCTTTGTGCCTTTCATATTTCTATTCAATTTTTCAACTGTATGGACACGTGCTAGTATGCCAAGTTGTTGCATCTGTTAATATTTAAGCCAATTTAGGTGAACAGTGATAATTGAAACTGATCATATAAACGCCTAATTTCCAAAAAATACTCTCTCCCTGTTAACCCAATAGAGTGATCAAAATGAAGAAAAGCTGTGTAGGCATAGATGCTGGTGTAAATATTGAGTGCATATTTGTGGTTTTGTTTCCCACAGTTAAAAGAGTTTTAATCTTAAACTTCTGGATTTTTTTAATTTCTTTGACAGTTAGCACTTGGGATTAAGTTTGCTCACGTGTTGTATGCTCTTTCATTGTAACCTAATTGTATTTGAACCATTCATCTATTTGCTATTATTATGTTTCATTTGCATGTTGTTCAGGGGAGACACAACCTATGAAGTGGGCAATGCGGTTAAGGGTGGCTTTATATATTGCACAAGCCCTGGAATATTGTACAAGCAAAGGACGTGCACTTTATCATGATCTTAATGCTTACAGAATAGTCTTTGATGATGTAAGAATAAAATTATTTTGATCCTAATTTTCTCTTTTCTTCTTGAGTCTGCATTGTTCAAAGTGTTTATTGACAAAATATGTGCAAGATTTAAACATTTGTTTTTCTTCCCTTTTTGTCACAGGATGGGAATCCCAGATTGTCATGCTTTGGTTTGATGAAGAACAGTAGAGATGGCAAAAGCTACAGCACTAACTTGGCATTTACTCCACCGGAGTACCTAAGGACTGGTACTATCTCTCAATCTAGAAATAAGTCCCCTAAGCCAAATTAGTTTTAAATGGCAGTCATTTCTATTTATTTCTTGGAATGTCATGTTTTGAGATCAATGGGTCCTATTATGAAAATTTTCCATCATCTTTAGAAGATGATAATCAATTATTACTAGGAGTCAAAGAATAAATTCTAGCAGCTTTGTACATGCCGTACTCAGCTTTCGAAATATTTTATGATGAGTTCTTCACTCACACTTATCATGTGTTAAAACCAGTCATAATACCTCAGGAATTCTTGCTCAATGCTCACCAAATGAAAGTATGAACTGGATGCAATTTAATGTAGAAGCCATGGTTCATGTTTGGAGACTACCACAAATCATTGGAGATCATGTATCAGAATATCTTCATATATTATTTTAGCACTAATATTTATTCTCAGTTTATTAGCTTTCTCTGTGTTTGAGTTTTGTCTGCAAATCATGGGACTGTTGTTGATAGCTATAAGTGCAATAGCTGAAAATAAAATGATAATCTTTTTAGCCCGGAAGAAGCTTAGTTACTGCAACTTAATATCCCAAACAAACCCACTTCCACAGTTTCTTGAGTACCATATTATAGTACTCCTAGAAAAAAAATATCCAAGAATAACATGCATTTGATTTTGACCTATAAGTAAGTTTGGACTTGAGTTTTATTATATACTATTTTGCTGTATGCTGATCCATCACGTAGTGGAAGTCAAAATTCTGCACCTTTTACCCGCATAAAGAGTCAATGTGTTATATAGTTGAAGGATCAATTTGAGTCCTGGCATTAAGGCAAGTCACTTTTCTCAGTAAATAGTTGGGGCAGGGGGAGGCTTCACAAATTAAGGGGGATGATAATTACACGGCATCAATGTGTTATACCTCTTATTTTGACTTTAGTTTGCATCTTTTGTTGTACCGGTATTGACTTTATATAACTAGCTAATGGAGGGTTGGTTGGGAAGTAATGAGAATTGTGAGTTGGATAATGGTGTAATTGAAATTTCAAGTGTTGCTGCGCCAATAATTTGTGGGAGCAAAATGTTATTAATTTTTTCTGTGGAACTCTTTCAATCATTATATTTGCACGGTAGTTGTTACTTAATGGTAGTATGACATTCTTATATTGGTAAAGGCGAATAAAAATTAAAATAATTGATCTTCTCTGGGATTTGGATGAAATCTGAAAGTTTTCAAGCACAGAGTTCTAAAGCAGTTGAAGCCTTCTGAGATCCTCAGTTTTCTTGAATTTTTTGGAGAAGCTTAGAGTATTGTCTTGTGTTCTTTTGGAGCATGATCCAAGTTTGTCTTGATGTTTCATAATGTATTTCAAATACTTCTTCGTGTATATTCTTTTTGGGATCTTGTGTAAACTATGAACTTCTAGATGAGAACTGTGTGAACAGTGAGTGGGCACAAGAGAATGTCCTCATATGGAGTCTCACACTTACTTGAGCAGTGCAGGAAACTGGGGAATGGGTTGAGTAAACTCTCTTGGGATCGGAATTAGATGCTTTAAAGGAAACTACCTGCTGAGTTACACGTTTTCTTAATTCCATGCATGGTTGAGATAGGCGATTTGACTATGAGGCAATTCAGACATTTAATGAATTTTCAGATTATGATTATTATAAATTTTCCAATTCATGCATTCTATTTATTAGCATATTAGGCACTGGCTTGATATCAATTTCATCTTAATATGTTTAGAACTTTTTCTATATTCTGTGTCAACCGATTTGTGTTTAATTTCAAAACATGGTGGAGATAGACAATTTGACTATGAGGCACCTCGGACCTTCAATGTATTTTCTGATTATTATTATTGCTTTGAATTTTTCGATTCACTGCATTTTATGTATTAGCCTGTTAGGCGTTGGCTTGATGTCTATTTCTGAATATGTTTCTTTTCTATGTTCTATGTAAAACCCACATTTAACACTTATGTTCTGAGATTGTTCAATGTTGTGTTTAATTTAATTTTGTAGGAAGAGTTAGTCCAGAAAGCGTAACGTACAGCTTTGGCACACTTTTGCTTGACCTTCTCAGTGGAAAACACATTCCCCCAAGCCACGTAAGTCTGTTGGTGCTAAGTTTGACAATGCAAGATGATTTTGATGTAGACAATGTGCCGGCTAATTACATTGTAATCTTTCTGATAACTGACTCGAAAAACCAATTTAGATATAGTTCCCAAAAGATATTAGTTGTAATGCACTGAGACACAGAATAATTCTTGAGAACTTTATTTTTTCATACTTGAGATAATTATCACCTGAATTTAGCTTTAAGGTGCTTTCATCAGTTTAAGCAGGGTAACCACCAATTATCTGTTACGCTTAATACAACTAACCTTCTGCTTGAACTCATTGTTCCCCACATATTGCAGTTTCCTATTCATATAATTTCAAGAAAAATTTGTACCCTGGCCGGTCGATGCCACATATCGATGTACTTGACAGGGTTCGAATCTAGTAGTGCACCCTTGTGCAGCTGGTGCATATTTAGCAAACACTATAAAATCGTACAGTTCTTTAAACAAAATTTTAACTTATTTTTCTTATTCAGTATCATCAAGTACAGGCTAATCTGTGCTACCAAACAAGGCAATAACGTCCTCTATCTGCTTCTTCTCCTATCTAGAGTTCCTACTATTTTCCTCCTATGTGGCGGAAGAAACTATAGTCTATACATAAAACAATTGAATTAGATATTGGTTTGTTTAAAATGCAACTCATGTACCCTTTCTACAAATGACAAGAGTTGTGTTAAGATGCAATTGTAGATTCGAAATGTTATTAATTGCTTTTTGAATGAAGTAAGTTGATTAGAACTTGAGGGAGATAACTTTGCTCTTCATTGATTTGTCATACACCAAGTGTCCTTTCTCCCTTTTTTCTTGTAATAAGATATGAAGGCATGTCAAGTTGCTTACAGTGATTCAGAGATAGATGGGGAAGCCTGAATTAAATAATTTGAACTAACGATTATGGAAGAGTTAAATAAAGTATCTTCTATGTGAAGATCCCATCTTCGAAATGTAGGCACCTTGAATACGTACTTTACCACGGTATATGTTCTTTTTTTTCAAAGTCTGATTTTCTGCCTATGTTTTGCCCCCATTTTTTTCTACTTCTCCTTCTCAATTTTTTTATCTTTCTTCATTTTAACCACACATTCTTCAAATAAAATAATATTATACATAAATCTAAAACTTTTCATCACTTTTTTACCAAACATTCTCCCATCAATCACTATTTAAAAACAACTTCTCCAATAAAAATGAGGGCCAAACACATGCATAGCCCATGTTTGGCCCCCATTTTTATTCTACTTCTCCTTCTCATTTTTTTCTCTTTCTTCATTTTAACCACACATTCTCCAAATAAAATAATATTACACACAAATCTAAAAATTTTCATCACTTTTCCACCACACATTCTCCCATCAATCACTATTCAAAACCTACTTTATACAAAAAAATGGGGCTCAAACACAAGCTCTGTCTTTGCATTGAATCATGACAGATCTGTTGGATTGAAAATGATGGCTTCTCATGAATTTGATTTACTAGTTTCCTTTAGCTCCTTTTTCCGTGTTTGTGTTTTAGCATTTCTTTCTTTTAATTTCTTAGCAGCTTTGCGTGTATTTGAATGTTAATTATGTCATAACATGCAATTGGCGTCTAATATTCTATTTAATTTGTTTCAGGCCCTTGATTTGATAAAGGATCGAAACCTTCAGATGCTAACTGATTCTTGCTTGGAAGGTCAATTTTCGAATGATGATGGAACTGAGTTAGTACGTCTAGCGTCAAGGTGTTTGCAATATGAACCCCGTGAGAGACCAAATCCAAAATCATTAGTTGCTGCTTTAATTCCTCTTCAGAAGGAAACTGAGGTTGGTTTTTTATCTGAATATGTAGCTTTTAAGCCCCTGTTTGATCTTCAACCACACGTTCTTCCAATAAAATAATTTTTGCACGTGGACCCATAAAATTTCTCTACTTTTTAACCACACATTCTCCAAAATCACTTTTGGCAAAATATATTCTCAACAAACTGCATCAATAGGCTCTCAGATTTGAATTGTTATTTAAGATTTATTCATTTGCTTTTGTACATTTTTTTTAATTCTTGTCTGCAGAGTTTACATTCTAAACTTGAAAAATGTTGACTGTTTCATTGGATTCTACTTGCTAGGACTGTGTTGTAAGTGGCTATCAAACCAAAAAGCAACATGCCTCGTCTAGTTTTTGTTTCATCGTATTCCCAGTTGCATCACATTTGTAATGGAGATAACTACAAATTAGTCTCTCAAAGCAATGTCAATAAATTTTTCTTTTAGGCTGTTGGTCATAAGGGGTGATTCACTTACAACCATATCTATTCAGATTAGTATAAGCAAGATTATATAATTCAAACAGTATTTAGGATCTTTTGTTTGGATAGAATAGATGGGAGAACAATTCTCGAGAGGTAATCTTTTGACTTCGAATCCCCCAGTTCAAGAACAATTGAACTGTCAATTGTTTGCGTATCTGAAACTTTGGAATATCCTAAAGTTAGTTTCAGTACCGAAAGCTTGTTCGACTGATGTAATCTTTGCCAGTTGTTTGCAATTATTTATAAAGTTTTAGTAGTCAGTGTCGTCTTAGACATGCGTCATGAGATACAAGACATCAGTTATTGGAGTGTTTAACAAAAAAGATGAAAGTTGAATATTGTAAATATCTTTTTCTTCTGTCACTATTTCTGCGTGCACATGTATTCTTCTATATTCATATGAATGGAATAATGTTATTTATCATCATGATGATAAATTATCGATGATTGATAGTCTGTGTAGAATAATTGGATTTGACATTTCAATTTATACTAGAGAGAGATGTGAGGGATAATGGGTTGCCACATCACAAATGATTTATCATCATGATGATAAATAGCATTATTCTTATGAATGTCATAGTTCCATGTATTGAAAATTGGAAAGTAAAATACATTCTCTATGATTGAACGAGGGTCACTTTCATTTTTGTTAATTCTATGTAGACTGGTGTAGTATATTAAGTTTTATTGGCCACATTTCATCTTGCAGGTTCCTTCCCATGTATTGATGGGCATTCCTCATGGTGGCGAGGTTATGTCACTATCTGCACTTGGTGAAGCATGCGTAAGGATGGATTTGACTGCCATGCATGAGATTTTAGACAAACTTGGGTACAAAGATGACGAGGGAGCTGCAACAGAGGTTTATTTCTGCTTAAAAGCCATTTTTCCACTTCCGAAACGACCACTCTCTCTCCCCCTCTCTCTCTCTCTCTCACACACACACAGACTCGCACTATACCCCCATCACATGGTCATTTGTAGATGACAGTTGCTAAGATGCACTTAATATTTACGAGTAATACTGGTGTGTGTCAACAAGAATGTGCTATATGGTCTTCCTCAACATTGTGTTTTACTATTCGCAGCTTTCATTCCAGATGTGGACAAATCAAATGCAGGAAACTTTGAACTCCAAGAAAAAGGGTGATGTAGCTTTCCGGCATAAAGAATCTGGGGCTGCGATTGATTGTTACACGCAGGCAAGGAAAAAAATTACCTGCACATAAATTAATCCGTACTCACTATTGAAGAGTGAACCCGATAAAATAATGAAAATCAATGTTGAGCTCATTGACTTTTTTGATTTCTTCGGCTATTGTCCTATCAACTCTTGTACACTTGATAATTTTCAGCAGTCCAAATAATTAACATTCTCCTACAACTATGTTGCTGCAGTTTATTGACGGTGGTACAATGGTCTCCCCAACTGTTTTTGCTCGCCGTAGTTTGTCATACCTCATGAGCGAAAATGCGCAGGAGGCCCTCAATGATGCAGTACAAGCACAAGTCATTTCTCCTGTTTGGCATATAGCGTCTTACTTGCAAGCTGCTGCTCTTTTTGCTTTAGGGAAGGAGAATGAGGCGCAAATTGCACTTAGAGAGGGTGTGATACTTGAAGAAAAGAGGAATGCAGCCTCTTGATATTAAAGAACTGCGTTCGAATACTCCTGGATACAGCCATAAAGCACAAGCTTCTTGGTTGATTAATGACTCTTAAACTCTACGAGGAGCAGCATATAAACATTCTGTTGTCCCCGGAATGATGCGTAATTGTTTTGTTTTGTCGAAGTGAAGAATTCTTTTTGCAACAAAAGTTGGTGGTGGACAGTGACCAACCTTTTTCAATAGCACAATCTTGGGAGTACTTTGAAAGGCATTGGAAGGGTTTTACTTGATAGAGGATTGAGTGTCAAAGTGGATGAAGAGATTTGATATTGTAATTTATGTACAGTGATGTATGTGGCTTGCTCTCAGCATCCTTGATTGGCTGTTTCTGTCATTTCTCTTTTGTGGGTTAGGAAGTTGTTTGAAATTTGTCCAAGTCTCTGAAATTAATTATTTTATTTTGGATTAAGATTGAACACATATTTGGCATGTTTTAAATCCATTTGTTTGGACCTCTGTAGACTGTCAACAATTTTAGGCCCCTGGTGCCATCCATGAAATGTAAACTCATTTTTTTTTGCTCAAACTCATTTTCAATGAGACGTCGTATAATAAAATATTTTGTACGTAAATTCAATTTTTTTATTAATTTGTAACTAAACACACTCCGACAAAATTACTATTCTGAAATTTATTTTTCATCACGAGTTCATTTTAATGAATGTCAAATAGGGGTTAAGATATACCGTTCCTCTTAACCGTACCCCAGTTGAGGCCTTGTACTCCGAGAGAAAGAGGGGCAAGGTTCTCCGATTTTATTTTATTTTATTTTTTTATGACAATTATTTAGAGACTTGTAACGTTTCAAAATTTTGTTATATTTTTATAGTTATTTATATGAGCGAGACAAGTGATATTATCGTCAAGTAGAACTTTAGTTAAATTGACGTCTAAAACTAGAAATGAAATCGAAATATTAAATTCAATTCTAATCGAAATATTAAATTCAATTCTTAGTCTCTTTGGCTTTCTCATCGCTTAACTATTTGCGTTGTGAAGTTTGTCATATTATAGGAAGAACCTAACCTGAAACTCTGCTGAAAAAAGTTTACGTTGCATTGGTAATTGTATGATAAATAGTTGGATTATTAAATTAACTTCAAGCATCCATATTTTGCTCATTATTTTAAATTCCCTGCTTAATGGCTTTTCAGTCTGAAAGATGCATTAAAAGTTTGTCATGAGTACTTCGAGAAGGTAATCAGTAATCTATCTCGACTAGCGAAAAACATAGCTTGAAAATAAATCGAAATTGGTGAGGTCAAAATACGAATTAAAAGATAAAATAGGATATCGAAATCTATTTTTAACCACAATTTTTGATTCATTATTTTGAACTTGCCATTGCCGCTGTAAACTTTGCCCTACTACTCGAGAGGTCTCTCTCCATGTGTGAAATATGGACATTGAAGCAATTTCATCAATAATGTTGTCGACTGTAGAGCATTAACAAATTTTTCGACATTAATATCATTGGTCATCATCGGCGCACCCCGTCACGACATCATCGACTATGCTATGATTGTTGATCATTAATAGAGAAATTATGGTGTCACCGACTAAGCTTGTGGTAGATTAAGGGACTTGTGAGAAGGAAGAGAGGTTTAAAATTTATTTATACATAAATCAGTTATAATTCAAATTTTTAATATTAATAGTATAATTTATATTAATAATATTACTTTTAATTACGAATAATTATCAATTGTTAATGAAAGTTACTAGTTCGACCCTAAAATCACATAATAGGTGAATACTGCGGAATTAAACTTACTAATTAAAAACAACAAGTGACTTTTTAATTGTTCTATATGTTTTTTTCAAACTTGTGGTCGTTGATTTCAAGATCAAAATGTTAATCTCAATATTTGGATGTATTATTTGATCTTGGAATGATGTTATGAAGATGTAAAACAATAATCAATCACCTTCAAAAACGTAATGGTCATTGAGTATTTATAATTTGAGATGTTTAGGTATAGGATAGATATAACTCTTGAAAAATGCAAATTAGAGTTTTTCGGAAAGCATCGTCGCTCAAGCGACAGGCGAGCGAGAGGCAGAAGACGGGCGGGTGACAATGATTCTGCTTTGGACGCTCAAGCATCAGCTAGGCGACGACTAGCGTAAATCCAGCAACTCTTTCTTCTTGTTCCATACTTAAACTCAAAGTCTTCTAATTCATCTATACAACCATTCAAAAGATTCATTGACTTTTAAAACTCCTTTATAAAAATCATATTCTTTTATAATAATCATTTTGTCTAAAGAATTGTCAATATAATATAAATCCTAACAATTAAGGAAGGGATTCAAAATATCTTTACCTTCCATTTCTTACATTTTTACACATAATTACACATTTGATTGCACAAAACGTAATTCCGTCCATATTTCATCCAACTTTTACGTTAATATAGTCAATTTTTTTTGAAAAGAACAGATTATTCTCGTCTTGGAACCTTTTTCCTCTTAATTCCCTGGTTGAACCCATTGTCTCATTTGTTTTGTCAGGGTGAGATGGAAGATCAATAATTAATTCACTTATTTTTGCGTTGACTTCCATCCAATGATATGTCCCTGAAATGGAA
>CAIGRK010085717.1:0-12846 GCA_903798315.1 Fraxinus greggii
GAAAATGTGGTTGAAAAAGAAGAAAAAGTTATTGATGTGATGGAAAATATTATTTTATTGAAAAATATGTGGTTCAAAATGAGTAGAAGAATGTGAATGAAAATTTTAATGCGTACCAAACAGGGGCATATATTTAAAATGACGCGCAATGAGTTATATTATTACATATCTCTTTTGTTTGTAAAATTTTGCAAGTCCTGATTTCTTTGTAATCGAGCATGGCCTCAATTGCATATTCTTCTATTGGATGACATCCAGAGGTCTACAATTTTTTATTTTTTGATTTTTTCGCTCCTGAAAAATGTGGATGCTTAGTTATTCATATATCCAGTATTTTCTGCTTATTCCTATATAAACATTTTCCTGTGTACAAAATAAATCTTTATTTATTCATTGATATGTGACGGTTCGCAGGGTGTTCTATGTGTGGTTTTCTTATCTGCATATCTTCATTTCTCCCCGTAATTGTTTCATTTATGTTAAGCTGATGACAATTATGTTTACTGTTTGAAGGTTAGTGAAGCTAGAAGCTTAGAGAGAGAAGTGGTGGAAAGTGGTCTTACTTTTGCTGGTTTTGCGGTAAAAAATCTAATTCAAAGAATGCAATTTTCTGGAATACATAAAATTTGGAGAGAGCATTAATATGCTTTCTTCTTTCTTGTTATGCCTTTGTTACTTTCTGATGCTCTTCTTGCATGCTTCAGATATTCAATTGTCCTATCAGAGGAGATTCAGCTACTATTTTATCTGAATTAAAAGGATCATCGCATGACTTGGTGAGTTTGATTTACTTTCGAGTAATTTCATAATGTGCTTCTATCATCCACAGTATACCTGGTACGTTTGCCTCAGTTTCAGTGGAAAAATAAGGAAATGGGAGAAAGGAAAAAGAAACGAAGAATATGGACAGCACCTTTTACAGTTAAAATATGAAAATCAGAGTTTCTTCCAAATAACCTACATGGTTGATAATAAGGAAATGCTATGAAAGAAAAAAGAAGAAGGTGTTCCTCGTATTTTTTGTTTGTACATATCGAATTTTTGCCGAGGATCATGTTAGGAAAGATACAAGGCTTTCCATTTTTGCTTGTGGGTTCATTCATTTCTCTGGATGAATGCAGCAAGTGTTTAATCATGCTTTTTTTCCTCCAGTCCTGACAACAGACAAAAATGAGAAGCAATTTGGAAAAACTGAAACAACCACTGTAACTTCTGTCATAAAACCAGCAATAAAAAGGCTTGCTCTTTTGTCACTTAAAGTTGATGTACAAGTAGCCTTTTCATGTTTGCTCTGCTAAGTTTGCAAGTGTTACTAGAAATTATAAGATTAGTTAATTTTACTGAACCTAAATTATAAGATTAGTTAATTTTACTTGATGGTTCAGTTAAAGGAGACTTCTAAATGCTGGAAATCAGTTTTGGGAACTGCCTAGAGTACAATACAGACTGTAGATAAATGAATGGAAAATCATTCTAGTAACTAAAATCGCAAGCGCTCATGCTACAAATGCAGGCTATGTCAAATTTGGACTGCAAGTTAAAAATAGCTTTAGCATTAGCTATTCAGAAAACCAATGTGAACTGTGGTAGTTAGATTTATCACATTGACCTAGATGGCTATTCAATGTACTTACCTGAAAAGATGCTAAGAGTTGTGATTCTATGTGTGAATATCGGTCTTCTCTCGAGTCTTTCATGCTGTTTAATTCCTTGAATTCAATCTGTATATCCCACTCAAGTGTAGTGAAGCGAGCTCTGAAGTGGCCGAACCATTACAACTCACCACTGGACTAGGCATGGAATCATCTCTCCTTTTATAGCTTGAATTAAATATTATGTCAGTTCGGGGGGGAGCAGATTTTTATTGAGCATCAATAACAATTTTTACAATGCAAATAAGAAAATTTGGTGTCTAGATTCCTTCTTTAGTATTTGTTTGTTTGACTTTGCCCATGATGTTCATCATTCATGAGATGGCTATATTCAGATGTAGATGATGTTAATATTTTTCAGGTCATGATTACTGGCGATCAAGCTTTGACAGCTTGCCATGTTGCTGGCCAAGTTAATATTATTTCAAAACCAGCACTGATTCTTGGCAATGGAAAGAACAGTGAAGAGTATGAGTGGGTGTCTCCTGACGAGACAGATATTATCAAGTACAGGTAAGAACCTTTCTGATTCGAGGATGCTAAAATCAGTGTCAAAGTTGCTCCATTACTGTTTACCATGTTCTTCCATCAATTAGCTCTATTATGTACACCTCTCTTGACATTTTCTTCTACCTCATTTTGCATCATCTGCATGAGGCCTTTTTTGCCTTAAGAGAAGTTTGTTTGATTGCTCATTCCTTCAGCTGCCTCTAAACTGAGGAATCCTTTTATCTTGTTATTTCTTTCCCTTTAGCTATTCCAAATATTATTTTTTTGTTAACAGTGAAAATGAGGCTGAAGCTCTATCAGAGTCGTATGATCTTTGTATTGGAGGTGACTGCATTGAAATGTTGGAGCAAACTTCTGGTATTCTTAAAGTGATTCCATATGTAAAGGTTGCAAGTCTCTCTCTACTCACTTCACACACTTGGTACTCCACTGGTTTCTCAATCTCACAAAATATATATAATCTCTTAGGTATTTGCTAGGGTGGCTCCTGAGCAGAAGGAACTCATCATGACCACTTTTAAATCAGTGGGAAGGGTAACACTGATGTGTGGTGATGGAACAAATGATGTTGGAGCTTTGAAGCAGGTATTACACGAATGCTATTCATCAAAGTTTCACCCTTAGACACATGTTGAGTTTCACAGTATTGTTAGTCTACCTGGAAGTTTTGTTAATAAGTTTTGTCATCATATATCCTATAATTTCTGAAGCTTACCTGAGTGTTGCATTCATTATGCAAATGGTAGGCATTAACCTATTTGAAGATTACTCATATAAAGGAGCTTATTAGTACAAATTGTTTATAATCCCTCTTCATTATTACATTACCAAGTTAGATGCAGGCATTCTTCTTACCAATTTGCTCGAGTACTCCCTCTTTCCAAAGGTTCCATTAGACTTTACTTTGGCACTTTATTCTGGAGTAACTTTTTTCAGCAATATAAGGTCACTAATAACTGAATCCCTTTTGTCACTCCATGCTCGTGGTGAAATGCAGATTCCTCCTGTATCTCCTCGTTAATGGCTAGGACGTCTTCAAAAAAATTATTATTTTGTATCTGTTTTCTTATCTGTTGCTTTTGTTGACTTAAATGCCTCATTTAGTATAGTATATAATGTTATATATGTTACTCAGGCACATATAGGAGTAGCTCTACTCAATGCAATCCCCCCAGCTCAAAAGGAGAAATCTTCCTCTGAAGCACCCTCTAAAAATGATTCTGCAAAATCTGGTAAATTAAAGAAACTAAAATCTATAGTTGAAAATGGAGAGGGTCCTTCAAAGAGCAGAGCTGTTTCAAGGTCAGAATCTACTAGCAACCAAGCTGTTAACCGCCATTTGACTGCTGCAGAGATGCAACGGGAAAAGCTGAAGAAACTCATGAACGAGCNTCAAGGTCAGAATCTACTAGCAACCAAGCTGTTAACCGCCATTTGACTGCTGCAGAGATGCAACGGGAAAAGCTGAAGAAACTCATGAACGAGCTAAATGAAGAGGGTGATGGTCGATCAGCTCCCATTGTTAAGCTAGGGGATGCCTCAATGGCATCACCATTTACAGCAAAGCATGCTTCGGTTGCCCCTACAACCGATGTAATCCGTCAAGGTCGAAGTACCCTAGTCACTACCCTACAGATGTTCAAGATTCTCGGACTCAATTGCCTTGCAACTGCCTACGTCCTGAGTGTAATGAATTTGGACGGTGTGAAACTGGGTGATGTTCAAGCTACAATTAGTGGGGTTTTTACAGCTGCTTTCTTTCTGTTTATCTCACATGCTCGGCCCCTTCCTACCCTCTCAGCTGAACGGCCTCATCCCAACATCTTCTGCTCTTATGTCTTCCTCTCTCTCCTAGGACAATTTGCAGTTCACCTTTTCTTTTTAATTTCTTCCGTGAAAGAGGCTGAAAAGTACATGCCAGATGAATGCATCGAACCTGACTCAGATTTCCATCCCAACCTTGTGAATACAGTTTCATACATGGTGGGCATGATGCTACAGGTAGCCACTTTTGCTGTGAACTACATGGGTCATCCTTTCAATCAGAGCATCTCGGAAAACAAACCATTTTTGTATGCCCTTCTGGCTGCTGTTGGCTTTTTTACAGTTATAACCTCCGATTTATTGAGGGATTTGAATGATTGGTTGAAGTTAGTCCCTCTGCCAAGAGCCTTGAGAGATAAGCTGATGATCTGGGCTTTGCTCATGTTCCTTTGTTGCTACACGTGGGAAAGATTGTTGAGATGGGCCTTCCCTGGTAAGATGCCCGCTTGGAGGAAGCGGCAACAGCATGTTGCAGCAACCATAGAAAAGAAGAAGAGTCTATAATCATGTTGAGAGGGGTAGTGGTACCCCCAGGAGAACAGAAAAGAATTGATAGACTTCTTTGCAAGAAAAGTCAAGTCGCTTCACAAGTAATGATGCTTCAGTTTATGTATCGTTATAGTCCAAGCTTCCTTCCAAGAAAAGAAGTTTTTACTGAATTTCTCACAATTTTTGCAGTCGCAGAGAGCATCGGAGAAAGCTCACTCAGGTTTTTGGGTCGTGTAAGGTCATTATTATTGCTTACTGTACTATTGTACTTTTACTCTGGTAGAGCAACTTTGCCTTTTAAAACAATGATTTACATTCTGAATTTTGTTAATTTCAAATCGGTGACAAGAAACCCATGGAAATGTGGACTTTTCTAGTAGACAATTGGTTCCTTGTCATGGTTGCAGGATAGTTGGAGCAATCAAATTATATGTATTTGGGAGTCTCTTCAGGCTACTCCCTGGAGAATGAAGCTGCATATGCTACTTTAATTTGTTTGATTTTTATCCTTTTCGTTAAAATTATTTACATGAAATTTGAAATGAAGATAGAGAAGACTGACTAATAGAAAACTTGTGCATCTCAATTTGTTAATACAGTAAAAATATCGCAAGCATCTATTCCAGCCCATATCATATGTTAATTTTTACAAGGTAAGACCAAATAATAATGACATTAATTCAGTCACAAATTGCTTCAATATCTTATTGATCAAATTCTACCATGTGCCAAGGTCATGACATGTTAAATGTGTAACAAACAGTTGGATATCCATGATAAATATGAAACGAAAAAAACGATATACATGATAAGTTCAAACATCTTTGTTACTTTGCTCTGATAGAAATCGAGGTTTCAATGTTACTAAAACCATGGTTCATATGTTATATGTTTGTGTGTAATTTCCGTGACAGTTTCAGCAGAAGAAAATTAAAGCCAACTTGTTTGGTCTACAATTAAAAATGCCATCTGTTGTAGCATCCTTTCCATCCTGGTAAACAGGCTGCAAACCGCATCTTGCAACAGATAATTCTAATGTAGAGATTTTTTTTTTTTTCCAAATTATTTACATAATTATGTCTTTAGAATCAACTGAAAAGAAATAGAAGCAAATTTCTTCATGATTCATATTACATATATCATCGGGAATTCGATGATGAGGATCGAATTGAGGTAGAAAACACTAAAATAACCGATTGTCATGCCAAGACGCTGGAACGTAATATCCTAGCTAGAAAGAGGCTCATTCAGAGAAGCTTACCCCGTGAACTTTACGATGCTTTCTTTGATTTAAATATTTTGGCACATAAAACGTAGACCACCATGTTGGCGAAGCTTAGTCCAGCCAAGAGCCAATAGAAGTAATCAAGATGACCCTTGTTCAAGTTATCTGGAATCCACCCAGGATTTCCCCCTCGGGTTGTTAAAGATGTCACTACTGTCAGAATGAACGAGCTCAAGTAATTTCCCAAAGAAGTTGTGAGCAATGCCAAGGCACTACACAAACTGCGCATGGCGTCTGGTGATTGGTCGTAGAAGAACTCAAGTTGCCCAATGAAAGTAAAAACTTCAGCCGCCCCCAACAAGAAATACTGAGGTATTTGCCAGAAAATACTCATTGGTACAGCAACATTTTCATCAACCAAACCGAGTTCTCTTGCAAGGTGCAATCGCTTGATCTCGACCACAGCAGCAGCTGCCATGCACAAAACTGAAATGAAAAGGCCTATTCCCATCCGTTGCAATTCTGAGAATCCCCTACCCTGGCCAGTAACCTTTCTAGCAATTGGTACAAGGACCTTATCGTACACTGGAACCCAGAAAATAACACTGATAACGTCGAAAGTTGAAAGAGAGGCTGCAGGAATAGTAAAGGAACCAATCGAAGTGTCCATCACCATGCCTTGTTCTACAAACATGGTTGACATTTGAGCATAAACAGCAGAAAAGACTATTCCTGTAGCCCAAATGGGGAACATGCGGATCAGGATCTTCAATTCTTCAACCTGTGTTACAGTGCAAAGTTTCCAAGGATTAGAATAGTCCCCAGTTTTGCTCTCAGCCTCCGAGACTAAAGCAGCTTTGTCGAGGCACCTACAAAAGAAGTAGCACATCATAAGGAGATGGGAAAGTTTCTAACGTAATTTTAACAGAACCACAATCTGAATTAAACGTGGAAGAGAGAACATAACATTTACGTGCTAGTCAAACTTAACATGATTAGAATGAAGGATGGCCAACCAAGTCAGCATGCCAAACTTTACCGTTAGGCTTAGGCCTCAAGTTTGTCATTCAGTTACCTAAACCTCCAGCTTATAAAACTGAAATTTTTAATGTAACTTTTAAATTCTTATGGAAATAAATATCACTAAGAAACATAAACTAACAAAGCTGATTAGAATAGCCTTCACCAGATAGCTGAATCTTCAAGAAATGCCCTTCAATTCTCCTCTGTTTTTAAATGGAAGAGACAGGAGCTTTTGATTTTCTAGAAATCCCATTTTTTTTTTCCAGAAAAATACTCGAGCTAAAAGATTTGACTTATTTGGCCAATATGAAAACTACAAAATTGGTCTCACGTCAAATAAAAATGTATCAATGTCTTAATAATTTAATGGCATGTGTTGTATGTTAGAAATAATCTCACATAATATAACTAAGAGGACTTGGCCATGCCCAAGATAATTTGCACATTCCTTTTGCTTTCAGAAAGAAATAGTATTTCTGCCCAATCTCAAAAACTCAACTAAAATTATCATTTACTGATCGGTTGTTAAATAGTTTCCAGTTAGCAATCATGTACTAAGCAATTCTAAAAAGGTAAAGGGGGAAAAGTACAGATATATCACCATGTCACGGGAAGAAGATATATATACCAATCAATTGGAGATCGCTATTCAAATTAAAAGGTTTAAATAATGTGAAATAGCCTTTCTTCAGAATAATTAAGAATATCTTTCGGCCAAGATAGAGGATGCAATACATTTTGTGACCTTCAATTCCCCCATTTCCCAATTGTGGTGCATACAATTACTATTAAATGAATGAACGATAAATATAATTTTATCCTCAGGAAGGCATACAGGGGAAGGATCTAAGGGGAACAAAGCAGGGATAGAAGGTTCAGAAGCAATTAGATGTAATGTAAGAACCTTACTTTAATTCATCAGTGTGCAGCAGTTTTCGACTTCCTTCGATAGCAGAGCTCTTATCTGAAGTTTCATACAGGTGACTACTATCACTAGGGACGGTCAAATTCCATTTGTGGCATGACGCAACTAAAACCTGGCACATTCTCGTAATAGGGCTTCCTCCTGGCTTCTGAAATCTGTAGAGAGAGGTGCCAGAAAAGAAACTCACTATGGCAATGCCCATAAACACTGCAGGAATGCCAAATCCAATGCCCCATCCTGCATTATCTTGAATCCACACGATTAAACTACTTGATATCAAAGCACCAATGTTGATGGAAAAATAAAACCAATTGAAAAAGGAACCCTTCTTAACCCTCTCTTCAGGATCAGTATCATCAAACTGATCAGCCCCAAAAGATGAAACACATGGCTTGATCCCTCCTGTTCCAAGTGCAATTAGATATAGCCCAAAGAAAAATACTGCATACTGATATGGAGTTGCTGAAGGGCAAATGGAATCCACGCATTCAACAGGCTTAAAAGCAGGAATAGATGCAGACATAGTCAATGTGCACATTCCCTTCACAGACAAATTAATATTAAGGATCAAAAGGAGGTAAGAGATTCATGAACCAGAATAATCAGTAAATCAATAAAAAAAATATATAATAGGAAAAAGACTGATGAAATCCTCGTGCGTGTAGAAATAACCTATGTTACATGTATAGTTCAAAGTAGGATATTCAAATTAGCATTCTGAATGTTGTTGATTTCAGCCCCTTCTTTTGGGTAAGAAAATAAAAATATAGAGCTTTATAACTCAAAACCATAAGCATCAAGATTAACATTGTTTTGAGAGGCAAAGCTCATAGTAGACGGTGCATCTATGTCCTTATGGAGTTATTTCCTCATTTTCTTCACTTCTTGTATCATGTCAAATTATTCGGCTCTGTCCTCTTAGAGTTTAATCCTGACTTCAAGCAAGTTTTGACAGTGCATTGCCGTCTCTTTTTCACATTGTTCTTTCTAATTGATAAGGTATGTTATCCCCCAATTGATATATAATACTCTGCAATATCCTAATAAGTCCTCTCCTCAAACTCCACGTTCTAGTAGACTTTTGCTCTCATCATGTTATAACAAAAAGACCTGGTGAAGTTGGCTAGATAGCCAACCAAACAGATATGCCATAGCATAAACTATTAATGCCATGGAATTATTTATTTTCTAAGTTGTGAACTGACTCATCGAGAATCGTGCAAAAAACACATGGACCAGGTGGAGCTCTCTCTATATTCAATGTAAAAGATACTTTGCAACTTTAGATTCTATGGAACCAATTATATTTTAGTTGATATGAAAACTAGACATATTTCGATACACATCAAAATTCAGACAATATAATTTACTTACCATTTAGGTTAGATTAAATGGTGCTGTAAGGTGAGAGATGGAAACTTTGAAGAGAGAAAATAAGGGTTAAAAGTTTTATACCAGAGATAAGATATTTTCAAACGAAGATACAGAATGTATTATGATGTCTTTTATACTCTCATTGAATTACCACTTGGTCTGCCTACTCAAATAATTGTGATAAAGGTGCATAAAGAGAAGGAAGTGAATTACCACATGGTCATGTGGATGTTTCCATTTATACAAAAATAACACAGGTGAATGTCTATTTCTCTTCCTAAATTTAGAGTTAGGGACAAAAGAAGTGTTGAACATGGAGGCTGTAACTGTCAACCACTATTTGAGCACAAATAATCAGACCATGAAACGATATAATGCCAGGATATTCTCATATAGCTAGTAATTGGAGAGACATAAAAACAAAGAGGAAGTAGTACAATAAAGTATATAGTGGAGAAGATAGCAATTGTCCAATATCTTCCCCAGTAAGCATCTGCCAGGACAGCCCCAATCAGGGGAGTTAGGTAGCAAGTGCCTTGCCAAGTGGTGACATTTCTAGCAGCAGAAACATTTCCTTCATGTAATTTTTTGGTAAGATAGCTAACAAGATTGGTAGAAATTCCATAGTAGGCCAAGCGTTCACAACATTCGGTCCCTGTCAATTCAAGAGATTAGGGAGTGAATGTGCACATATTCCCGAAAGGAAAAAAGAAAAAGAAAATTTATAGGACAGGTACCAAGAATAAAAGGGCATGCTCTCCAATTTCCAGTGTTTCTCTTTAGAACAGGGTTCCCCTTAATGTCAACAGAACCGTCTCCAGTGTAGAGTCCATTTCCTTCATTCTAAATGAATACAAAAAATGAGAGACATCAGAAACCTAATGAGAACCTAAAGAATAAAAGAAATGAGAAATAGCGAAAAAAACCACCATTAAAGTAAAAATATGCAAAACTCATAATGTTTGAGTATCTCTCTTTGTGTTACTGAGTGTCTGCATCCAAGAGCATTTAAATAGGGAAATAACTTTACACGGATTTTTATCTTTTGATCAAAAGTGTCTTAATGCAAAAATTCCTTATGGGGGTGAACCATGCAAGTGTACGGACTTCTGTGAAGTGATTTGACAGACATTAAAAAACTTCATTGGAGTTTTATTGATCTATGAGAGGCTTACTTCAGCTAGAAAAAGCCAGGGTTATTGCATACAGCCAGAGCTAAAAAATTAAACGACATAAACATCCTCCAAATGTTCAATCTAAGACTTTATCGAGGTAGGAACGTGTGTTGTTGTCTGAGAATCAGAATATACATTAATATTACTCCCCTCACCGTGTAATTTTTGTTTAGAAGAAGTAATTGTAAAAGACTGTAATCAAGCCCTTGTACCATAATTGCTATGGATTCAAAGTCTTCCATTAAACAAAGCATATGATAAGGTGCCTCGGTATTAGGTACTTAGGTACGATTACTAACAAGGAAAGAGGAATTGAAAAAGATATAATACAAATGATTAGAATGGGTTATATGAAATGGAAAGCGTCACCTTAATTCTGTATCATAAGAACATCTCAACAAGGTTAAATGGACAGTTTTACACAAGAGTCCTTAGACTTGCTATGCTTTGTACTGAATGTTGGAAAGAGAAAATGTCCACTAGATGAACGTGGCAGATATGAGAATGCAAAGATGGATGTGTTGTCAAAACTAAAATGGACAAGATAAGTAATAAGAATATATATATACCAATAACTAGAGGGAGCACCAATTGAGAATAGTATAAGGGGAGAACGGCTTAGATGAATGGGTCCTATTTTGTGTTAACCAAAAGAGGATAATTTTAGTAAGAGCAATGTGATCTTAATCTTATAAGAGAATAGGTAAATGCTAAAGATCAAGTTGCGTTGTTCATGGTAGAGGTGTCATGGTAAATTCAGGAAAGTATGAGAAAGACCTATCTCCACAAGAGAAAATGAGAATTTTCCAAAGAACCAAACGAGAAAAACAATCATCTGCTAAAGCATGCTCATAAAGTTTACAAACATAAAGGATTATAGAGTTTAGACTTTTACTCGAAGAAAAAGATTCATTCATGAATCATCAATGATTGTCGAAAACCATCATGTGTAGGCAATGCTTGCATCACAATAATTGATTACTTCTATGTAATTACTTCAAATTTTTCCTAGCTCCAAAACGTCCAGTATAGTCTTATCAAAATAGAGACTCCCACAAGCTTTCATTTCATTTTTCCAAAATCTGTAACCGACTAATCCAATAGCTCATAAATGGCAGGCCATTGCAAAGATCAACTCAATTGTTTGGCAATCTTGAATGATTTACAGGCAAAAGATGTATTTAACTGTGTTAAAATGGATTACCTCCAGACTACATGAGTAGTACAATTTTCTTAGCATCTTTTATTATTTGTAGGCCCAGAAAATGTAGGGCATAAAAGCTTGCATTATTTGGAATGTGTTCCACATATACATGTCAATATTTTGGTCAATACTCAATAATAATGAATTAAATGACCCTACTTGTGTTAGAAAATATCACTATATAACTCAATTTTTCCTTCACCAAACAGAAGCTCCAGACAGAAATTTTCGCAGTTTAAACTTCCATCTTTATAAGATCTATTATACTCTAGCAATCCTACCATTGATTTACTCCGTGTTTTGTGTGCGTGTGTGTGTGTGTGTTTTTTTTTCCTTCCCTGGAATCAAAGGATTGCACACCTCCCCGACACTCCATGTTGTGATTAATATTGCAAGTCTTTAAATCCACAAATTAACGACCACTAAAATAGCACACACACGTAATCGTTCTTTTAATCCACCAATAAGACACAGATTATCATCTGAAAATGAGAAATATGAAATGAAAAACATCAAAATTGAGCAAAGGATGTAGATAATATGCAACAGAAGGGTGAAAAAAAATACCTCTACAAGTCCCTGTTCCAAGAGCAGCCTCTCTTCTTCGTGAGTACCCATAGACCTGCAAACTCTCTCTCTCTCTGTTTCAGATCCACAAAAGATTCTTCAATGAAAATGGTGTGGAGTGAAAGTCATCTATAAAATAATATTGAATTTACTTAGATTTTCACATTGACTTTTCCAAATTCTCAGAATCTCAAAGTATCTATAACGGATTTAGGTGTTCATTCAATGGAATTGTGAAAAATACATTTTTAGTGTTTATTATTAATTTTAACAATTTCTCGTTATTTGATAATTTGAAAAATTAATTTTTGTAATATGGGTCCAGTTAGTAGGGTATTTAAGTCATCGAACATATACTCCGTACCGTATGTTTGTTAAGAAATATTCAAAAGTGGGACCCAGCGGAAGTGGAGGTGGACCTGTGGGCCCTACCCTTCAGTGAAATTTTATTTTATTTTATATGATTTGTTTAATATTATTATATTTTCTGTTTGAATGTATTAGGCCGCCATATATTTCAAAAGGCACTTCGTAGATGGAGACGAGAGAGATATTTATAGGGATAATTATAAGAATTTTACATTTCATGGACGACATTTCGGTGTACGTCGGATGAAAAAGTGTGTTGTTTTTATAAATTGACCAATCATACGTCGACACGTAACATAATATAAAAGATGATATAAAAGAAAATGTACATGTAGTATGATTGTTATAAGAATTATGCAAGTGTACATTTCATGAACGACATTTTGGTGTACACTGAGTGTAAATTTTAAAAAGTATCGGACAAAAAGTGTGTTGTTTTTATAAATTGATCAATCATGTGTCGACAAGTGGTACAATGTAAAAGATGATGTAAAATAAAATGTGCATGT
>CAIGRK010085815.1:0-15139 GCA_903798315.1 Fraxinus greggii
CAGTAAACGGTGGATTGACTCTTTAAGATAGTAGGGAATTTAAGTCAAATCAAGAGACCTATATCATGCATCATTACTATCTATCAAAATATAATGATATCAGGACTGTAAAAAGCTGTGTGCAGCCTCTTTCGAATTATCATATAGTTGTTAGCGAGCGCGTACACGTATCGCATTCACGGCAAGTTGCATTCTGTGCACTTTTAAGTGCTGAAGAGCATCATTATCTTTTACGGATTTTTTAAACACTTAAGAAGCAGTTTTTGTTTCTTTTTCGTCATGTTGTAATATGCATGGATGAAGATAGTTCATTTATATATTATATACTCTTTGCACGGTTGATGGGCATATTGCTTTGAGTTGCAGTTAGGCCTCGCACAGCTCAATGTTTTTTGTGTTTCTTAAGGAACTTGCTTTGGGGGGTCTAACGCTCTTTTCTAAACTATTTTTCTGACAAAAATTCTCCTCTCACAACCCGCAACCAAATATAGTGGTAGGGGTTGATATTTAAGATTTTGAATATATTATCTCATTTTCTCGGCATTTAGAAACCACAGTATAATTTTCACTCATATTTTTATAAAACTAACTTGGTTTGTGTCTATATTCACATTAACATTTTTCATTCTTGCCAGTAACTAGTAGAGACTTGAAGTTATTTTTAAGCTTTAATGCATGTTCAAACTAACATTCCTTTCCCATAACGACAAACATCTTAGTGTTTAGGATAAATGATAAAGTCGCCAGGGTGTACTTTTTGCTTCATGTAAATCATTGTTGAATAGATTTTGTCCATTTACATGTAGAAGTGTTATTTATCACATATCCTAAAATGTACTGAATCTTAGAGTGCATTTTTATTCGTGAGTCATAATTTGCTAATGTATGATCACAATATATGGCAGCCAAGCATTTATTCAGTGTGATATTGGCAATAAATAATATAGATACATATGAACTACAATGAAAATGTACATCATACACTGCTAACAGATATCAAAAATAAACTATGATAAAATCCAAATAAAATGAAGTGCAGACAGTACAGTTGTCAACACGATAAATAACTTGAAAGGTATGGAGTGCAAAAAATGTATTCAAAATTCAGAGTAGAACCATAACATTAGAATAACGTCAACTTCCTACCAAAGTCATGCCATAAGTCGACCAGGGCAGCCATCACCAAAAACCTTTTTATGGCCCAGATTTTTTTGCGAGGAACACGCCAAATTGACGGTCATTCTCCTCTGGACTTGATGACTCATAGTCTTCTACCCAAGTATCTAATCTCAAAATCCTAACTTTCTATAGCAATTTACTTGGAAAAATTGTAAAAAAGATCCAGATAGAGGCCAGCCAGAGTGTGACCAAAAAAATGTCGTCATAGGGCTTGTGAGACGTGTGTTCCTTAGTTCTCTAGACATCTATTTTTCTTTAGCCTGGGCCCGTACCCTGGATCTCTCCAATAACATGTTATTTTATAAGAGTACGGAGTCACTTGGTTTCTAGTATCTTCTCCAATGTATGTAAGTTAGATTTCACACGACAATTTCAAGCTAAATTCAAATCATCTTTTGTTTTGTTTATCAATGTATCAAATGTATTATGTGCCATCTCTTTCTTTCCCTTTGTCTGTAGTGTTTACTGTTGATGTTTGTCATGTAATGAGGAGGTTGAACAATAATAGCTTCACTGGGCCAATTCCTGTCTTTAGCTGTGCTCCCTCAACTTACTTTCTTGTTAGATAATCTTCTTCCATTTTTTTTACTTTTTTATTTTTTTTTCTGCGTAATTTAAGTTAATGTGCTTAGCTCATCCTAAAATCTATCTCTAGCTCTGTCCCTTAACCCGATTAAACCTTTTGCTCACACTACTTAATCAATTAACCTGCAGCTGTCATTATCACACAAAGGCAATTTCCTCATGATCGTCAATTTATCCTACATAATCATAATAACTAAAAAACTTGCTTGCATTTCCGAAAATTCCAAGTTTCTTCCCTTCCAACACAAAAAGGTAAAACAAAACATATGCATGTAATTTCACATTTGCATATTCATGGCATGCTATTGAGATGAGCGAAATGTCATCACCTTCTCAACTTCCTACTCACAAGTCAAAGGCATATGTACACTCATATATATGGATGATTCAAAAACATATATCCAGGTATTCATTCATAATATGAAGATATATACAGACAGAGGGGGAGGGGGAGGGAGGGGAAGATACCGCAGATCTTTATTGGAGCTTCAAGCTCGAGCAGATTAGGCTGTGAAAGGAAGATTTCACGCGCGTCAGCGCACAGAGCGCGAATCTCATTCTCTGATAGCTGAACCTGTCGCAGGGTCCTCGTACTCCGGAACTCCAATAACCGATTGATGATATCATCCAGAACCGCAGGCTCCATCCCCTTCCCAGTTGACGCCATCTCTTCCCCTCTTTTACGTTGGATTCTAAGACCCCCCAAAATTCAAACACCAACAACAACAAACCCTAGATTCTAACAAAAAAAAACCAAGAAAAATTGATTCTCGACGTTCCAATTGTAAAACAAGAATTCAATAATGAATGAAATACAAGTCAATACAGATTAATGATTAAGACAAAAAACGTTAAAAAAATTTATTTCAAACAGGAGGATTAAAAGGGTTGGCTGCAACACCGATGAGGGGGAATCGATAAATCCGCTACTCCTCCCTCGTCTTGTTCTTCTCTATATAATTTTGGATGGGGACTGACTGGACCTTTTATTGTGCCCTTGCCGCTTTGGATTTTTAAGTGGTAATTTCAAATTCAAAGGCTTCAAACTTTCCAATCTTTCATTATTTTTATAAGATTTAATAAAATATTATGAAATGTTTGACGGAAAAATTGGAGGCCATAATTGAAATTAATTATTAATTTTAACTTAAATTTAAATTTAAATCTAAATCATTTCCAAAAAGCGGCTAAATCAAATAGGGGATTCACCAATAATTAAACATTGGAGATTTAAGATTTAGAATTATTTCAAATGTACATCAGGATTTACATGGATATCATGGTTTAATTCAATAACTTTCGTCTGTATGCTGATCAAATAGTTAAGCTCAGGGAATTTTTATAGGGATTTTTACAGTAAATATGGCAACACTGCATAGGTGTTGTGTTTTTTACTCAAAGACCAATTAAATCTTGACAACTGACAAACTGTCAAAGAAATTGTCTACGAACCATATACATGTAGCATGATTGCTAATCAAATCGAACAAATAGCCTTAATTTATGTAATCCATTCCAAAATTTATTAATAATTAAACTTGGGCCGTGTTCGGTAGAAATTAAAATAGGATTAAAATTGAAAAATTAGTCGTTATTGTTCATTTTTATTAGACAAGTGAGACCCAATAACGGCTATATTTTCAATTTTAATTGACTTTTAATTCCTACCGAACACGCCCTTGATTTGTTGTTCTGTATTTGCAAAGTGATTTTAGTTTAAAATCTTTCAAAAATCTTTTTTTTTTNGGTAGAGATTAAAATCGAATTAAAATTGAAAAACTAGCCTTTATTGTTGACTTTTATAGACCAGTGGGACCCAATGACGGCTATATTTTCAATTTTAATTGACTTTTAATTCCTACCGAACACGCCCTTGATTTGTTGTTCTGTATTTGCAAAGTGATTTTAGTTTAAAATCTTTCAAAAATCTTTTTTTTTTACATATTCACACAATAAAATATTCTACACACTCAAAATTTTGTTCTACTTTTTAACCATACATCCTCCAAAAAAATCATTATTCAAAACAATATTTTTAAAAAATAAAAATGCCCATCAAACATGGGCTAAACATAAATTTTATTACAAGTACGACATGTGAAAAAAAAATCCGACTTCATTTGAAAACCACAAAAGAGAATCATTTTGCACACCTATTATTACTTAATTATGATTATTTACTTATTTTGTTCTAATACGATATTTGCTTTCTTCATTCTCGAAGAAGTCAAATTAGAATTTATATGGTTGTGTTTATAATTAATTGAAAAGATTGTTTCTTTTAACTTAAAATGGTTTTTGACAATGGCTGTATCCTATGGTTCAAAACCAGGATTGTATCTTGAAATGTTGCAACTTTTTAAGTTATTTTCATAGACATAAGTTGACGCAAAATTTTAAGTGCTGTCCTTAAAAGTTTTCTTCTGACAAAATTTCAACCGAATATTCCATTAACATTTATCAAAATATATCAAAAGCCTGATTTTTATCTAAACCAAACAACTATGTAATCAATTATTAGAATCAATAGGTCTTCAAATTGTCCACTTCCCTTCTTATTGGATGATCATGAAGAGAATTTATCTTTTTCTCGAATGATCATGAAAAAATGGTCCGATTCTCCTGCAAGAATGATTTGAGAGATCCAAAACAAAAAATAGTGACAATTGCTAACAAAGGGCTAAATGTGTTCAGGGTTGAGCGGGAAAGAATGAGAAATAATGAATATATCACTATAGCATATATAAAAAAATTCTTTAAATATAAAATACACTTTATTTTAAAGAGTTAATGCTTAAAAATGAGTTCAAAAGACACTTTTTAACTTTTTAAAATGGAGGGCAGATTTGCCTCTCAAAATTTAGAGAGTCAAATTCACAATATATAATTATTATATTTAATAAATCACATATTTCAATATTTTATTTCTTAAACCATTCAAATCACATTTAGCCCACGTTTGATGTAGTTTAAAATTAGATTTTTAATAGGTTTTAATAAAAATTGATAAAATGTGAATCCAATAAATGTATGATTACAATTAAAAGTTAACTTTGATTTAAAATTTTCAGTAAATTATAATATACACAAAACACGAGCTTAAACACTCGTTTGGCCTCATTATTCCATGTTATAATAAGAAAAATAATAATTTTTTAAAAAATAAGTGGTTAATAAATAAGCAATTTTTTTTTATATTCATGAGCAATATTATATTCTTGAAGAGTGTGATTGATAAAAAGATATAGAAACGGGGGCTAAATTGATTGGTCAATTAATAATTAAAAAAAATTATATCAAATAAAATATAAAAAAAAATCAATAAATATTAATTGAAAAAAGCAAAATGAAAAATCAAAATAAAGAACTCGTTGAAGTGTGTAAAAATGTTGATTCCTTAAATTCATAAATGCTCTATATAATACATAATATACTCTTTATAAATAAAAAGTACCTTGAAATGCTCTTATAATAGAACATAAATGATCCAATTATTCCACATTATAATAAGAGGAATAGTAATTTTTTATAGAATGCGTGATTAAAAATAATTTTTTTTTTATATTTATTTGCAATATTATTTTATTGAAAAGTGTATGATTGATAAAAGAGAGGGAGAGATGAATTAAAAATTAATGAGGGTCAAACTGGGATCTAAATTGATTGGTCAATTGATATTTAAAAAATTATATCAAAAAAAATATGAAAAAAAATCAATAAATATTTATTTAAAAAACAAAATGAAAAGTCAATATAAAGAACTTATTGAAGTGTGTAAAAATTTTAACTCCTTAAATTTAAAAATGCATAATACACTCTTTATACATAAAAAGTCTCTTGAAAATGCTCTTATAATAGAACATAAACGATCCCATATAAAATGGTTAGAATAGAGACGGAATCCTCATATTTGTCCATGATTATTAACAAAAGTGAGCCCGAATGCATTAATACTCGGAAACGAAACTTGCCAAAACTACCAAATGAGATCATATACTGAAACAGCACATTCTAAAGCTTTACTGGTATTTGCACTAAACAACAGGGGCATGTTTCGCAAATCTTGAATTATAATTTAAGCTAATCAAACAAATTCTTTATTTAACACATCTTGTGAATCCACAACTCAATACTCAATCACAAACCGCAGCTTAATTTTAATTTAAGCACTCCCAAACTAGCATTAAAATGTTTGCCAAGTACTTGCAAACATTTTCAAGCTATCCCAAAATCTTAGTAGCATCCCAGGAAACGAAAAGGAAAACTAATCACAGACGTGACACGAAAGAAACTGATGAAGGGTAGAAAGCCGAACTCAGCATTTCAAATGCCCAAACTGAAAGCAACTAGTTACAATTAGCGTCTCCATGTCTCCCGCTAATGAAGATAACTTAGTGAGGAGATGAGATTTGTGTAGCCAACCCCAAATATATGGGGGAACTAGACTTCAAAGCATGTTTAGCCCATATTTGTCTCTCATTCTTTCAAAACTCTTTTTCTTACATATACTCATTTTTAACCACACATTCAAATAATAAAATATTATACATGTAAACTCAAAACTTTTCCGTACCTTTGAGCCACACATTCTCCAAAAATTCATTATTCAAAACAAGAAAACAATGGCCACCAAATAGGGGCTTAGTTATGCTTAAAAGTGAATCAATCTTACTATGCGCACACTTAATGCAAAACATACTATAGGCTATATTAGTCAAGCATGTAGAGGAATTTAAACCAAACCAAAAACAGGGAATGGTACAAATGAAATCACACTATTATGTATCTAGTCAAAAAAACTTACAACTACAATCTGACAGTAACTCACCATCCCTATAGTAACATCCATAGTTGATTCAAGAAATCAGAAAGCAGAGCACTAAAACAACACAACATTTTGTCGAGCCAGCTACTCAAGCAATGCTGCTGGTATTAATAGTAGCTTTATGCCTATCTCAACTAGGGAAATATTAACTTCCTGTTCTGCCGAGTAGGTTCAAGGCCATAATCCATACCATATGAACATGATTTTCCATACATCATAAGAAGCACAACACATTTGAGCGTAAATGCAATGCCAAGGTACCTCAAATATCTGGTTACATCAGTGCATCTCAAAAATCCATCTACTCCATGAGTGTCTTCTGAAAGAAGGCAGCAAATCATTAGATTATCTGGAAGAGAAAACAAAAGAGAGAATGAAAGAACAATCAATTCGGTCATTCAATCTCAATCTAATCCTAACTTCCCTTTCCAGAGCAAAAAATTTAAACTCGAGGGGATTTCAGATAATCAGGACCTTGTCAAAATATTAAAAATTTAACACAGTCCAAACTCCATCCCAAAAAAATAAAAAAAAACTTTCTCCTAAAATACACTTCTAATTTTGCATCACCCAGGTTTAATAACTATAGCAACTGTAAGGAATAAAATGATATAACAACCAGGAGATGTTACATATAGATAGGCAAACAAACAGAAAAACAGATTCATACATGTATACCAAGAACTGGATATGGGTTGTGTTGTGCCACCTGTGTGCATTCTCGTGCTTGGGTGTGTACGTGTTGACATGCATGATATATATATATATATATATATATATATATATATAGAGAGAGAGAGAGAGAGAGAGAGAGGCTAATTGAAAAAATTTAAAAATCACCTCTAGTCTTGCTACTGAATTATTTTTGTAACCCTTGAAAGTTTTTGAGTTCAAAAAAGAATACAGCTTCCTATGCAGGAACCCAGCACGAGCTACCACAAATAATCCTGCCCTTCCATCCCTGCAACATCCAATTGCTATCTACGTCAAACAGGAAATCTTTATGATAACCCGTCTTCACTTTATTCCTTAATTTCTCCATAACCTCGCAATTCAAAGGGAGGGGTTTGAATCCGGCCCTCATAGTGCGGACTTGCCACTGCTTGTATGTCTCGGGATGCTCGACCCTTCCTGCCCCCTCACATGCAATAACATTTATTATCTCGCGCCCATAAAAGTCTTGTTCAAAATTCATCCTTTGGGGATTGTCACGAGGTAGCGTAGCATCAAACATATCAAACAATGCCGAGTAGTGAAAAAGGGCCTCCTTGAAACGTGTAATGAAGAATGGAGCACTATATGATCCACTGGTAACAGCATGCAGAAATACATTTGGATTCATTTTCCTAATCAAGTTCAGAACTGCATCCCTGGGGCAGTCGACTTCAACAGTCTCATCAAGCAATCTGCCAAATCGAAACAGACAGTTCACAGCAAGCACCTCACCATGTGCAATCTTCAGGTCCTCAATTTTAATAGTCTCCCAATTCTGTGTGGCTATGGCTTGATACTCAAATGGTACACCAAACCGTTCACAGTATTTCGCCAAGCGGCACCCAGTCTCTTCTACTCTTTCAGTTGGACGAAAACCAGGTAGTGGAACCTCGATTCCGGTGATCCGCAGCTTGGGTGGCCCACCAGATCTCCTTGAAAGCTGCTGAATGAGAATAGGCCACTGGAAACCATAAAGAATACCAAAATCCACAATATGCAGAGTTGTTGCTTCCGATGCAGCTTCCCCAATCATCTTATTTGCAAAGGAAATTGATATCTTCTTGAATGGGCAGGCCGAAAGATAAACCTGGTAAGCTTTTAATTTCTCAACAGCTGTAATCTTCTTGGATGCAAGGGATGCATAAATCTGGGTCCCAGTGCCTGAAAAGCGTGCCTCAAGACCATAAGCAAATACATATGCCAACCTCTGATATGCATCACCAGTAGGAGAGGCGTGCTGCCTAATCTGTTTCAATTGTTCATATGCTGTTCTACGATCATCAGCAGCAATAGATTGCGCACAGCTGATCAAAAGAGTCCTGAGGTCCACAGCTTCACTATTGCTCTCTTGCTTCTTAGCACGAGTTCTTCCACCATTCGACTCATTTGAGAGTACAGGCTGCAACAAGTTCTTTTCCTTTCCACTAGGCAGTTGGGCATCAACATTACATTGCGTGGGTTCCCCTTTGGAATCAGTGCAAAGGAGGACTCTGTCAAACATTTCAGATAATTCCACATCCTCTACATAAACTGCCGATTGCTTGCTGCTCCTCTCCACATTTTCCAAATCGCCATCCTCTGGGTGGTGATGCTTCCTTCCCCTTGAGCCATTAGTTAGGTGATCTATCTCATCCTTTTCTACCTTGACTGCGACCCTTTGAGACATTTCATCTGATTTTGGAGGTAACGTGTATTTATCCAAGTCAATAATCAATTGATTACTTGGGGGAAGGAATTTACTAGCTTCTTCCATACCTCTCTTGAATTGCAAGATAGACTCACTATCGCTGAATATATTTGGAATTAGGCTGGTATTTTCAAAAGAGCTTACCTTGATATTGATATTATCATTGAAGCTGTTAATGGAACCAAATGACCATTGCGTACTAGTTTTCGTTGATTTGGTAGCATTATCCAGCAACTGACTCTGTTCCACTGACGAATTAAACTCACCTGGATCAACAACCCAATGTGGATCAATGGAATAAGCACCATTAGTGCTGCTGTTCTTGTACTTGCTGGAACTCCCCAAAAAGGTATCTCGGCTTTCCGAACTGCGGTTAAAGTAATCAGATTGTCGATGCGGTGAAGGTGGGTACTTCTGACCAAGGACTTCATATAAGGATTTTTCAGCAGCTCGTAAAGCAAGTGGATCATGGAACATGCTCGGCTTATCATCCATGTTCTCTTCAATAAGTATCTGATTTAGGTACTTTAGCACTGGATCAGAATCTTGATCGTCCGGAGATTCCACCTCAGAGCTCCAGCTTAAAGATGGAGTGAAATTTTCATGGCTCGGGCTAAATGAAGGGAAAGGGATATCTGCAATATTAAAGTCTAAAGAAACATCATCTTCATATCCAGTAACCTGGTCATGAGATTGCTCAAAACTGGGTAAGACAGTGTCATCATCAAATCTGAATCCATTCACCGTATTGTGCATTTCAGTGAGTCGGGGATCCATAATTATAACCACCTCAAAACCCTGCATCAAATGAAATATGAATAAATCGAACCGAAGTTCTTAATTCAACGAATGAGTAAGATGGGAAACAATTATATCTAGACCTGAAACTTGATAAACTACCATAACTAACGATAGAAATTAAAAAGCATTCTTGCTGTTAGAACTTAAAATTACCGATTTTGAAAATCCTACATTGATCAAACTGAACTTCAGGTGCTCGAAGGGAATGTGGTATATCTTCCATTCCTCAAATAAAATAGAAAAATAAAAGTAAAAAGAAATATACATAAGGCATGGAAGATAATTGGAATGGCCGATTGGAGCATCCGCAACCCCACATCCCCAAAGGTTTTCGAAAATTATTTTCACCCCTGCAATGATCAGTTTATGCAACAAAATCCTCTATAAGATAATGTCCCCCCACCCTCTCTCTCTCTCTCTCTCAAAACCCTTCTTATGTATATATTGCTTTCTCTCCTAACACAGATTTCTAGTTTGGACTTAAAGGGAGAGAAAAATAAGTCAAACTCTAACTAAATCATTAGCAGATGCCTAAAAAAAGCAGCTGAAAGGGAATCCATAATATTCTGCAATACAAGAAAATAATAGCTGAAGATCAAACAATCAATTTACAAAAAAACTTTAGAAAACATCAAATCACACAACATAGTAAAAAAATTAGCATGGAAAAAATATAACTCAAAAATTAACTAGAAACAACAGTTTATTTCTAATTCAATTCAAAAATCAACAATAAAATTTATAAAAACGTAAGAAGAAAAAACAAGCAGAAGAAGAACCCACAAAGCGCACAAGAACAAAGATACGAAAAATTCAAGGGAAAAAAAAAAGTAAAAAATAAAAAGTAACACAGAACCTTTTTGAACAAGAGAGAGAAATCCTAAACATGTACGACATCAAACCTCAAGGGAAAAAAAAAATAGATACAAAAATATTATTTTTATTCGGCCATGCTAAACAAGTAAGAAATCAAACTCCAAAGAAAAAAAATTATTTTATTCTGCCTTGTTTATGTGTGTACCTGAATTGATTAGCGAAAAAGGAGTGGACGATGGAAGATTCTACAAAATAGATAACTCTGTACAGATATAAATAAAAACCTAGTAGTTTCTTCCAAGGTGATGATTTTTCCCCCAAAATGATGACGACTCGACGAAACAGCCTAGTAATATAAAATTAAAGTGAAGAAAAAGAACTCAAATAATTATATTATTATTCTTTACCTGTAAAAGTAGAGTTGCACATCACCACCTTTTTTTTTTTAACCTATTTTAAAATAGTAGATATATGGATAATGTATAGTTAAAAATAAAATAAAAAAAATTAAGTATAATATTATTATATTAAAAAAATGCTTGATTAAAAAAGGAGAAATATAGCTTTAGAAAAATAGGAATCAAACAAGTCTTATTCAACTGTACATTTGTTGTTTGATAAAATTCGCTTATCTTTTTGACATTTTGATATCTTACTTGCTTTCGCCCTACTGGCATTTTATTATGTAGGTTTGAGTCTCATTTTTTTTAAAAAAATTTATTTCTTTTTCTCATTCCTAATAATATATTTTCGTAATAAAATAATTTTATACGTAAATTCAATAAAAAATTTTACTTTTTAAACACACATCCTCCAAATAATCATTATTATATAATTTATTTTTATATAAAAAAGGGGGCTCGAACATAGCCTATGTCTCTCCTTGATACATCTATAAGAATAAATTAAAAAATAAACCAATATTAATTTTTAATTTTAATCATTCTTTTTTGAGATACATGACTTTTTAAATATAAATTACATCGAATTTTATCAAAATCTACTAAATATTTGATTTTTATCTAAACCAAATAGTAACTAAATTTCGAAATTTTGACCCGCGTCACTTGTAACTGATTCGAACATCGATCAAGATTAGAACATTACATTTAGCAAAATTTTCAAATTTCTTTGAGAATCTTGAACACGATCAATCACGATAGTTCTTATCCTTGGTGATTTCGATTATCCTACATTTAATGATAATCCAAACAGAAAAACACAAATGAAAGATTATGATTCTTTTATTTTCTTGTGCTTGCTATGAATATATCTAGTGAATAATTTCAAATTCAAATTCTTTATTTATAGGAAAAATTTCACATCTACATCAGTTTAAAATAAAAATCCTAGAAATACTAAGTCTTTTTTTAAATATAAAAACAAATGTATATTAAGATAAAATTTAACAACCTACATCCATATTAAAAGGGCAATACTTTCGGTAACTGACCATAAAAAAATTGTAAATCATAATATGTTTTAAATTGATATTGTTATGCCTCGTCACCTAGGTTCACACGTGGCTCAGCCGACCTACAGAACGCCTTTTGTCGAAGCCATGTGGCATCCGACGTTGAGTAAGGTCTACTAGAGTCCAGATCATATGACCCGCTGAAGCCCATATGTTAAAAGACAAGACTGAGGTCCAAACGAAGTTGTTTTGTCGAAGTGGCGAAGTCCAACGAAGAAAAATTTGAGGCTCAACTCTGGCTGGTGATGTTCCACGTTTGAAGATTTTAAATTTATGAAATCCCTTTAGAATGATTGATTGGATAGTTGTAATGAGTAAAAATGTCAATTTTGTCCATATAGAGTATGGGGTGACTGTCTCCTTTTTGGGACATGTAATGCGCCCCGTCTACTAGAGTCAAAATTAATACCTAAGATGTAATACTTCGGTAAAAAAGATGAAGCCATGTGTCCTCTCATCCAACGGTTACTATTGCACGTGTCCATTTGTGCCATTTGGGGGTAATGAAAAAGTATTGATTACAAATTATATATATTCTTTCTTTCTGATTAATCTATTGTTTGAAGTACAATCTTGTTTGTGAGTTTGGTTTTTAATTTATAATTAATTATCGTGTTGAGTTATCCATATCTTTCGCCAGAGCCCGAACATCTTCGTCTTATGTTATAAAGCTTCTCCCACGTTCATACCTTATTTATTGTCGATACACAATCGTCCCATGCATGTTGAAATTAGCTTGCGAGAATGCGAATGGGCACGGTATATGTTGTCCACGTCAACCGTGCAAAAAACGAGGTCAACATATTGGCGTTGTTTGCGAGAGGTGTCACAATAACCACGACCGTTCTCGTGCCAAAAGTTCGCTACATAATAGTTGGAGATCCCCCTTGAAAAAGAACAAGAAGAAGCCCCAAAAGTTGGAAAAAATTGACATTTTAGGTAAGGAAAAAAGAGTTCGGATTGTGATGTCTCTCCCAGGAGGGTAAGAGAAGACTCTAATGAAGAGGCTCTAGGAGCAGAGGCCCCAGCGAGTCAACTACGACGCATTGTTGGAAATGATAAGGCATCAACAAAGAGTTGATTGATCACCGAAATAAAGCCATCATGGGTCTTTAATCCTCATAGATGTAGCATGGAATAGGACCCACATCTCACTTAATGGATCACCAATAGAATAAGGCTGGTAATAAAGTTCCCAATTCGGGGCAAGCACTTGCCACAGCCACGTTGTATGCAGTGCGCACGTTGAAACCAGTACGAGGCAAACTGGATCCGGACAACATGCCCACCAAAGAAGAAGAGGCTGAGGGCAGGGTTCGAAGCCAAGGAATAGGCCAAACACCCCTTAATATTGCACTTAACATCATTTTTATAGTAACAATAGACTGTAGAGACATAGCCTAACACCTTCGGCAAATGACCACACGAAATAACTAGAGAAATGATCGCCCTCCTACAGACATGCCTCTGTTAAGGCAAGGTCAAAGGCCTAAGGGCGACGAGGTTAGATCCTCCCATTGGGAGCCATCTCCACGACGGAGGAAACGTGACAGAGAAAGGCCTAGTAGGAAACCCCCGACCAACATGGAAGAAGCTCATATACATAAAATTGATACAATTTTTGGAGCATCCTTTGTTGGGGGCAATACAAAGAACTCACAAAAGAATTACGCTAGGGAAGCAAAAGACCCTCTAATGACTAGCTACAAAGTGGAAAGTAGTTCTCGAAGGCGGTTACCTCCTATTGCCTTTACTCAAGAAGATGCTGATGGTGTATACTTTCCTCATTGTGACGCCCTTGTGGTGACGGCCATTGTGNGGAGGAAACGTGACAGAGAAAGGCCTAGTAGGAAACCCCCGACCAACATGGAAGAAGCTCATATACATAAAATTGATACAATTTTTGGAGCATCCTTTGTTGGGGGCAATACAAAGAACTCACAAAAGAATTACGCTAGGGAAGCAAAAGACCCTCTAATGACTAGCTACAAAGTGGAAAGTAGTTCTCGAAGGCGGTTACCTCCTATTGCCTTTACTCAAGAAGATGCTGATGGTGTATACTTTCCTCATTGTGACGCCCTTGTGGTGACGGCCATTGTGGTCCGCAATGCGTTGAAACAGAAGCTGGTTGATAATAATAGCTCCGTCAACATCCTTTTCGGGGCTATTTTCGACAAGATGATTGTTGATCACGAATTAACCACATCACAACCCCTTGTACCCGCTTCACCAGTGATAGCATCATCCCAATGGGGAAAATAACCCTTGCTGTGGAAATGGAAGAGCCATCCTACAGCTTTGAACTTCATGGAATTCTTGGTAATAGATAATATGTCAGCCTACCATGGAGTACTAAGTAGACCTGCCTTAAAGGATTTATGGAACGTCACCTCCATTCACCTCCTATGCATGAAGTTCCCTACTGAACATGGAATTGCCACAGTTAGAGGTGATCAAAGAGGAGTAAAGGAATGCTACCTCAACTTAATAAGAAAAGCTGAACCCAGGGATGTCAACGTGGTGCTAATGGATGTTGATATGATAGAAAGACCAAAATTCCGGTCAAGAAGACATCTAAATGATGGACATCCTTGAGCAGGCAATCATGACTAATGAATTGGACCCTCGTATTATTAAGTCTGAATCTCGAGTAGCACCGGTAGAGGAGCTAGATAGTTTCCGGGTGGATCCTCAAGATCCCACCAATGTACTTCAGGTGGTAAAAGACTTACCATCAAAGAACAAAGAGAAACTCAAGGATTTTTTTTTTATGTAGGAATCTTGATATCTTTGCATGGAGGCATGAGGACGTGGTAGGCATTAACCCGAAGGTCAGTTGTTATTACCTGAAAATTGATCCTAAGGTTGCCCCGCATAGACAAAAGAGAAAATCCCTCAACCCAGAAAGATATGAAGTCCTGAAAGAGGAAGTGCATAAGTTGATAAAGAACGACTTTATCAGAGAGTCCATTTAACCGAAGTAGGTCTCAAATCCAGTCTTGGAGAAGAAATACAATGGTAAATGGAGGGTATATATAGACTTCTCCAACCTTAACTA
>CAIGRK010085887.1:0-13051 GCA_903798315.1 Fraxinus greggii
CCAAAAAGTGACTCGAACCCCCAACCTCCCATACAAATTCCACACTTTACACCAATTTGGCACTTCATCTGAATTAATTATTTTTTGCACATATTATATTTATAGTATAAATATCTAACATTATTTACTTGTGCGTGTATGTATGTATTTACGATGTGTATACAAATTTGAAGTATAAAATAAGGATTTGTGCAGCAAAATGTGGGGAGTGGACAAGGTCAATTTCCTAGAAAAGAAAAAGGCTGTAAAGGCGAACACCTGTGGTGCTCCTCTCTGATATTGAAACAAAATGTGGGAAGTGGGCTGCTGGCTAATATTCTTAAATGGGGTGACCCAAGCTCATGCCTGCACTGGGCTTTCATTGGGTTCGTCACTGACAAGCAGTGTTTATTTAGCTCTAAACCACTCATGCTTTCAACTCCCGGCCCCTTCTATGCTATTACTTCAGTCAAAACGTCGACCCGAAGAACTAGCGCTGAACACAAAAAAAAATCATGAGAAAGTGTTAGTAACTTGACTCTCTCAGCTTCGAAGGAAAAAATTATTTGTGATATTTATTCATGATAGATACTTGGAGAATTATCAACTTTTCAATTAATAAAACTTCAAATTTAACTAAATATTTCATGGAACTCGCAATTTTGATCAACTTTTCAATTACATATTTCATCAACTATTATCAAAATTTGCTAAAAGTTTTATAATGAAATAACTTATCAACCAATCAAAACGTTTGTGTTATCTAGTCTTATATGAAATATATCTAACTTTAATTTAGGGATGGCAAAAAAACCCGACAAATTCGATACCCGTGGAGCTCTGTCCCGAATAGGGACGGGGATTACCAACTTAATCAGGTATTCAGGGCGGGGACGGGGAGGATAACTTTGCCCTGGGGCAGGGATAGGTAACTGGTGCCCCGCCCGTTTATTATTTTTAAAATTATTTTTAAAATTCAATATTTTGAATGGAATTCAAACTTTAAATGAAAAAATTCAAGAAATTTCATTAGTTCTAATAGAAAATGACAATTAAAATTATCTAAAAAATATAACAAACAATAAAAGTCTTAGTTTATCTAATATATTTGAATAATTTACTAATAAAAATAAGATTAAAAAATATATTATTATCTTGGTCTAATGAATATGGCAATAAAATGAATTATCAAAAACTTTAAAAAAAATTAAATGGGGGTAGTAAACGGGGTAAGGACCCGCCCCGCCTGAAATAGGTAACGGGGCGATGACAAGTCGAAGAGTTGTCTGGCAGGGCAGGATGCTGGGGAAGCCCCGTCCCGTTGTCACCCCTACTTTAATCATGTCCCTCTAATAATATATATGAACTAACAGAAGATCAAAGACAATCCAAGGAGACTATCCTACGTAGTTATAGCTCCAAAACCACATTCGTGTCAAGAAGAAAGGTGCAGAATTTGTGGTCACTTCTTGGTCCCTCCAATACTTAATTGCATCAAATCGAAATCGTTCTCCTGTCTACAATGGACTGGATAAGATTGCCCATTTGCTGACGTGATAGGAAAATCTTATGTTGTAACATAAATATTAATAAGTTTTGAATTTCAAAATTTATACATTTTAATTTTCGGGTTTGTTTTCAATTTCAGATTTAGCCCCTGTTTGAGCCACATTATTTTGTTCATTCTCATTTTTTTACTCATTTTCAATCACACATTCTTCAATAAAATATTATTTTCTATCACATCAATAATTTTTCCTTCTTTTTCAACCGCATATTCCTCATCACATCACTTCAAAAAAATACATTCTCTCATTTTAATATGTATCAAACACACTCTTAATATAAAATTAAAATATCATTATATTATAGGTAACCACTTTTTAATGAATTCAATTTCATTATGGTGGGTGGTTGAACTTTTACAGTATAAAAGGGACATGAAATTCATTGTTTATTTGACAAGAAAAAAATATAACCTGATAAAAAACTTGAACATACAAGTTAAAGAATTATTCTCCTATATACATTTTCATACTATATTTCTACAGTTTTTGGCAATTCGATAAATGACTCATTCCTTATCTCCCTATGGTCATGTCCATAGAAGGAGAACCGGCTGTGATATATATAAGTTTTATCTTGGAGTTGTGTAGTGTCGAAAATACTTACACGAAGGGGAGGTAACACAACTTTAGTAGAACCTCCTTGAAGTGACTCCCTAAAGCTTGCTTTTTAAATCTCTTCTTAAATTTATGTTATATTATTGTTGAATTGTATTTGTTATTTTATTATGTTAACTGATAAATATCTACACACAAATCACTCATTTTTCCCAACAATCTAAAGTCATGTTGGTGATTTGCTCATAGATTAAATATGGTGTGATTATCAAATTTAAAAGGCATTCTCTTGACTTGATGTATGTGAATGCATTATACGTTTGCTAAAATTATTAGACATTATTTGAATAATATTGATTTTTTTTTATTTTTTTTTGGGTTTTAGTTTGGTAGTCTTAAAGGCTATGCTTGAGTAGGAGTTTTAAGTGAGTGTTTGATTTTGCTGGTAATTGTTTTGGTGTTTTGTAGCATTATTTGATTTATTCAGTTAAATGATGTTTGTACAAAACTTAAGCAGATTACTAAAGATTTGCCTTTTATTCATTTGCACAGAAGGAAATTCAATATATATGTATGATAATTGATATAGACAAAATCCAAATGCATATAAAAAGCATTAAGAATTTCTTGTCAATTGAAAAGGATTATGCAAAAGAAGTTTCCAAAAGTTACTTGGTATAAATTTTTTTTTTTTGGATATATGTGTGCTGAATATCCATGAACATTGACATCAATAATAGTCACTCACATACGTGATGTGTACGTATGAGTAGGGTATATATTTATGGTCGATATTTTTATAGTTTCAGTCGACTACAAAGATCAATGTTATATTTATATGAATATTGGTACATTATTTGGTGATGGATTATTGTGTTTAATTTAAAATAAGTAAATAAATAAACTAAAATAGATACACCTTATATTTTATTGTTCTTAGTTGGAAAAACTGACTTTGAAAAGTATTAAAAATGAATTTTGTAGATTTACAGGTGAATACAAGAGATGAACGGATCCATCTGTTTGAATGTATTACTAAAAATAAATATTAAAAATTTCACGTGTTTATTTTATTAAACTTAGATATGTGCTATTGATATTTTGAGAATTTTAGAATATTTTTGCAGATACATAGATTAGCAGGTGAAGAATAAAAGCTTTGCAAATTGATGGCATCAAATTATTGTTCAAGAGGGACTTAAATAAATTGTAGTCTGATATGGATATACATAAATCATCGATGGGATGTGCTCGAACTCATAAAGGAGTCACCTCCGGAAGTAACCCAACATTTGTGATTGGAGATCCCATAAAGAAGGTTCAATATGGTAGAAACAATTCGTACTGCGTGACTTGTAATAACACTATTTTATTTGTGCGGATGGTGATGTGCTATAATAATGTGATCTTAGGAAGTGTTTAACCCTGAATAAATACCGATGCAAGAATTCTCGCGAGGTGCGGGTCACACACACACTTGGAGGACTTACCTATGTAAGAATTGTCATGAGGTAGTGGCTATGGGATTGAACTATTCCCCAGAGGCTCTTACTAGAATCAAGATTAGAGTACATATCCATTAACAGCGATATCCGCTATGAACTAGAGCCTAATTCAATACTATGTATGGAGCAATTGAAGTTTGGTCAAAGGGACCTAATTCAAGACTTAGTACATTATTGCTCCTTCAAATAGAAATTGTTATCACTATATGATGTTTAAATCCAAAAGACACATATGCATATTACACTGTATAACTTTGCCGCTATATAATATTTATTTATCTATTTGAAAGTTTCAAACTTGTGGGGGATTGTTGTAACATAAATATTAATAAGTTTTAAATCTCAAAATTAATACTTTTTAATTTTCGGGTTTGTTTTCAATCAAATTTAACATAAAATTAAAATATCATTATATTAGATGTAACCTCTTTTTAATGAACTGATTTTCATTATGGTTGACATGAAATTTCATTGTTTATTTAACAAGGAAAAAAAATACAACTTGATAATACAAGTTAAAGAATTATTCTCCTATATACATTTTCATACTATATTTCCATAGTTTTTGGCAATTCGATAAAAAGGCTAGTTTCTTATTTTCATATGGTCGTGCCCATAGAAGGAGAACTTATTGTGAGCTATATAGGTTTTATCTTGGAGTTGTGTAGAAGCGAAAGTACCCGCACGAATGGGAGTTAACACAACTTTAGGACATCATCTTTGATGTGACTCTTTAAGACTTGCTTTCTAAATCTCATCTTAATGTTATGTCATATTATTGTTGAATTGTATTTTTTATTTGGTTAATTAGTACATAACGCTCTCACCTTTCATTGTTATTGTGGAAAACATCCATATCTTTCATTTCTTGGCATTTTCACCCTTATTTCCACTTTTCATTGCGTAAAAGGTCATTTTCACACATTTTCACCATTGATTTTAATCACCGTCGCCATCACTTATAATATATCGCACATTTTGTTACATGTTTTCATTGTCATAGCGTCCATCGACACTGCTACCACCACCATTTGTAATATTCAATTTTACACCACTATAGTCTAGACCACCGCCATCACAACTATCACTGGATGCCATAACCACAGCTGTCACCACCACCAACACCACAAACTTACTTCCCCTAAAGAACAAAAACAAAAATCGTACAAATGAAAATTCGATCTAAAATTTGATTTAGATCTGAAGTCGCAACTACAATATGAAATTGCGTAGATTGTGCAAGTAAAAAGTGGCAATTGTTCTCGTGAAACCCGCAAGCGTACAAGTTCGTTGTACAAGTAATAAAATATATGAGTTAAGAGTATCGTTCCCACGAGAAATAATGTCGAATTTGTAGTTCAGAAGTTTTTATCAAATTCGAAATGTAGCGATAAAAGATTTTTTTTTTTTTGTCATTTATACTAATTTCTACTCTAAGAAAACAAATAAATATGATTTTTTTCTAATATGTGAATGCTTGTATTGGAATCATGAATCCCCCTATTTCCATCTATTTCAATTCTCAATAATTAATCTAATAAATTCATGCATTTTTTTTACAATCGATAAAGCTAATATGTTAAATGTTCTTTCCCAAGATACACCAAAATATGAATTCATATGAACGTCATGCATTTGGTTCAGATTATCAACAAGATTGAAGTGATTTAAAATGCGTTGGAAAGATAACTCAAAGAGCTATAAATATTCCAGAATTATAATATTTTCAATTCGAACAATTCCTATGCCAAAAATGGGTCTGAAACTGAAAATTTGAAGCATAATTTTTACGACTAAAAGTTGATATGTGATATTACTTGGACTATATTTCATCCATTTGACTTCCTTCCTTATCCAATTGATGTCTCGTCGAAACGTAACTTTTGAGCATTTGCATTTCAGCCCCCGAACGTTGTATTTGATACAATTGAACTATTTTTCGCTTTCTTTATATTCATTTATCCTATTTTTCATCAAACATTGAGTTTTTCCTATAAAATGAAATATAACACAAGTTAGGTAGTATTTTATCCAAAGAAAAGTAAAATATCATCATTTAAGATCTCAAATAAATGCAGAAACTATACTTATCAGCAGCTGGTCATCTTGAGTGGTTGCGTTGGAGCATGATGGCAGGTGGTGGTGTGTGCACGTTGACAGTTGTGGTGCTTAATGGTGAATGATGGCAAGTGCATGGTGGCGGTCAATTGCGTGTGCATAAGGAGTAGGTGTTGGCANTCCGCTATTTTTGCATTCTTTTCTCCAATTTTTCATCAAACATTGAGTTTTACCTACAAAATGAAATATGACACATGTTAGGTAGTATTTTATCCAAAGAAAAGTAAAATATCATCATTTAAGATCTCAAATAAATGCAGAAACTATACTTATCAGCAGCTGGTCATCTTGAGTGGTTGCGTTGGAGCATGATGGCAGGTGGTGGTGTGTGCACGTTGACAGTTGTGGTGCTTAATGGTGAATGATGGCAAGTGCATGGTGGCGGTCAATTGCGTGTGCATAAGGAGTAGGTGTTGGCAGTAGTGTGGTTCCGAAAAAAGTAGTGTAGTAATGGTGATGGCAAGAGAGCAGAGGGTAATTGTGGGCTTGTTTAGGTTAATGCTGATACACAATAAATGTGGAATTAAAAGGAATAAATACACGTATTTCTGAAATTTTGAAATTTATTGGTATGTATGGTGTAATTACCACAAAAGTAATATACGACATAAGGTGAGCCCAAGACCCCAAGCTCCAATCGTCTCACTAGTTGAAAATCGAGCTCACTTGCTCGAGTACTCATGAGCTAAACCATCAACCTGACAAGCGGCTCGAAAGGTTGCTACCACTTGCCATATTTAGTTTGATTTCGCCCGTCCTCCCAACTTGTAGCAAGGTGGGAGGACAATATTATTGTTTTTTGAACAATGCTACATGTATATCAATTCTTATATAATGTCACAGAGTTAGTTTTTTCATCCAATTTTTTCCCTTACACCATTTCGGTTACTTCTTCTGATTGTTTTTTTCTATACAAACAATTTGATCCTTATTTTTTAGTTAGTCATTTTTCATTCCTTTATTTATTTATTTTTTTAAAAGTAACTTAATAATATTTTTTTTTTTTAACAAAAACCAACACTTTAGTAGTCAAAGTGGACGAAAACAATGGTAGAACTCAAAAGCCACAAAACAGTTCTGACTTGACAATACGTGCCCATAGGTCCTAGAGGTCTAAAAGATGTATACTTCAATTTTACTACGTATACATTATTTTTTACATTGTATCACATGACAACATACTATTGGACAGTTTAAAAATACACTTTCTCATCCACAACTTGTTGAACTCCAATGAAATGTAAACTATATGTCAATCAAACAATGTACAAATAGCATTATTGTGTATACATAATTCATAAGCAGTAAAATTGAGCGATTATACAAAAGGTTTAGATAAACATATCATTGATACAAGTAAAATTCTTATACTACAGGTGATCCTATGGAACCATTTTTCTACTAGAAATAGTGTCGCATCGAATTAATTCCCTCTATCGAAGAAAATCCACCTCCCCGCGCTGTAAACAGAGGAGTTCGTAAGTGAAAGGAGGAACGAGCTGTGAGTTAGAGAGAGATGCTCTCAAACCTAGTGAGAGAAAATCCCACTTTGTTGCTCATCAGCCTTTCGATTTCTTCTCTTCTTGCTTAGTTTTCACCTTCTTTTTTGGTGATTTCTGGTCTTTTTTGGGTGTTTCTTTACGGCTTCTCAATTTGACGGGTTTAAATTCTTAAATTTTATGCTATGTAAGATTTAGGAATTGCCGGCAGATTGTTTTTGTTTCCTTGCTGTACTCCACTCGGTTTTGCTTATCTTATTAGGAGGATTCGCGTTCTGTTCATCATTGGTTTTGGGTCACCGTCACTGGCCAGTTCTGTGGTTCATGTCGTAGCCGTGGGCTCTGCTGGACGTTAAGCATTGTTTGTGTTTGCATTTGTGGGTGCTGCTGGAGGCTTGGTGTTGGTTTCTTTGTTCTGTCTTGTTTCCGCCAGCCAGTGTGCTCTCGGGTTTGCATGTTAATACTTCTGTTGTCCTGCTTGACACTCTGCTTTACTCCGTTCAGTTTGGACTGCCCGTTGTTTCTGGTTTTCTGGGGTGCTTTTCTGTTCATATCTGATTCGGTGGTTGCTTGGAGGACTGTTGGTTTGCTGTTTTCCTCATTTGGCCATCACGTTTTACTGACATTTGGTTTGACTCTGTGGAGGTTGCTTGTTTTCATTCCTTCTGTCTCTATAAACCTGAAGTCGTAGCGGGATTACTGGGATACACTCACGTGATTTCCAGCTTGCTTTCTTCTCTCCTACTTGGACTTGGCCCCTTGCTTCCGGGCCACTTGGGATTCTCGTGGGCTTTCTCCTTCAGGCCTTGTTAGTGGGTTTCTTCCTTGGGCTTTCCTTGTTTGGGCCGCAGCAGATTGCTTTGATGGGCAAGTCTAAGACTAAGATGGTCCGGCATGGTGGTATTCCTCCCCCTCTCAAACGTTCTGCTCCCGTGGCTGGTACTAAGACTGCAGGGACTAATCTTCACTTGGCTAATCAGGTTAGTGACACTGTGCATGTTTATTCTCAAGATTCTATAAGGAATAAAGGTATGCTCGAAGTGGAAACGGAATCACCTAGTGCATCAATTACACTTGGTGATGAGGATACGAATTCGGATTCCTCTTGTGATAATTCGAAGGCTGGAAATAAAGTTAATGCTGTTGAAAATAATGGAGAAAAAGCTCCATGGGTTAACCTTTTCAAAAGAAATAGAAGTCCCGAGGAAGGTATAAAACTGGAGGAATATACTAACCTATCGGATGTGGTTGAACTTAGTGTTGATGATGCTATTAACATTGAGGAAAAATGGGGCTTCGGAGTGATAGGATACTTTGCGGGACGCTTCCCAGGGAAAACGGCTCTCCTCCAAATATGTGCGTCCTGGAAAGTTAAATACCAATATTGTGTGCACGAAAGTGGGTGGTTGGTATTTAAATTTGAGTCGGAAATGGATAGAATACAAGTTTTGAGCAATGGCCCATATTTTGTTTTTGGACGGCCATTGATGCTAAAGGAAATGCCTCGCTATTTTGAATTTGATGACAAAGGGATCAGCTCTATTCCAGTTTGGGGAAAGTTGTCTCCAAGGTGGGGAAACCTATCACAACTGATAAGTTTACCTCTACCTTAGAAAGAATCTCCTTTGCGCGAGTCCTTGTTGAAGTTGATGCATCTAAAGAGCTCGTTAGGAGTGTGAATGTCAAACTCCCCAATAACATTGTTAGGGAGCAAAAAATCATCTTCGAACATGTCCCTAAATTTTGTGGATGTTGCAAAGTGTTTGGACACTTCATGCATGAATGCGGCTTTAAAAAAACGACTGTGAAAGAAGTGGAAATAAATGCTTCAAACGGTGGTAAGAAGAATGAACAGGCTGGAAATAGTAAGGCTGTTGGAACCACTAATGTGCAGCGAGCAGAGATCGAACAGGAATTCAATGTGGTTATGAACAGAAAAAAGAGGAACCAGGTTGCTAACAAACAAGGAGCGAGCACTACACAACCTCCATCATCTATGCAACCTGGGAGTTCGGAGAATCAGCTGCCAACTAGTTCACAGCAACACATAGCTGGGACCGAACAGGTTGTTATGGAAATTGAGAAACTGCCTTCCGATTTCAACAAAACTATGGAGCAGCCAGAGAGTTCTAGTTCTAAATTAACTGAGGAGGAGTCAAATGCGAATCTGCTAAATCTGGATGAACGGAGGTGTGAGGGGCAGACAGGTAGTAATCCTGAAAAGGTTGCTGCAGGTAGACAGTCCAACTCCAACTCAGATGGCAATGTTAAACTTAAAGCTAAAAATGAGGTACGGGCCAATAAAATGACTAAGAAGGCTAACAAGAGGGGCAGCACTCTTGTTCTTTCATCATGAAGATCGCTTCATGGAATATAAGGGGTTTCAACCAACCCCTGAAACAAAATGGAGTTCGGGAGTTTATCAATAAACATGACATTGATATTATGGGAATCTTGGAAACAAAGCTTGGAGAACCGAAGTTGAAACGTATCATGCATAATAAATTCCACGGTATGATGCAAATTAATAATTTCAGCACTCATGAAGCGGGAAGAATTCTGATCTTATGGAATCCTATGAAGACTCTTATGGAGGTGATGGAGTGTTCACCACAGGCCATCCATTGCGTTGCTACTTGTAAGGTAACTTCATATACCTTTCACATTAGCTTCGTTTATGCTCTCCATTCCATAGTTACTAGAAGATCACTTTGGAACAATATTATGAGTATGCAAATCTCGCTACCATGGATTTTACTTGGGGATTTCAATAATGTTCTGAAGTTTGAAGAAAAATGCAACGGTTTGGAGGTAACTCCTTATGAATTGAGAGATTTTGCAAATTGTTGCAACCAAATGGGGCTAACTGATCTTAGGTCCACGGGATGCTTCTACACGTGGACAAATAATACTACATGGAGCAAATTAGATAGAGCCATGATTAATGATGTATGGCTACAAAGAGGCACCCTTGCATGTGCAGATTTCTTGCCGTCCGGTTGTCTCTCTGACCATTCTCCGTGTATTGTTTCATTCTTGGACGGACAAAGGAATTGCATTAGGCCCTTTAAATTCTTCAACATGTGGGCAACTCATCAAGAATTTTTGGATGTCACCCGTAATGGCTGGAATCATATGGTGAGGGGTACCAAACAATTTGTCTTTTGTAAAAGGCTCCAGAATCTGAAAGCGGCATTGAAGGGACTTAATTCCAAACATTTTGGGCATATTTCTGAACGTGCCAACAATGCCAAAGTGGAGCTAGAAAATTGCCAGAGGCAGCTTCACGATCAGCCTACTAATCTGGAACTCCAAGTCATGGTTGCTGAATTGAGAAAGAAAACTGTCGGGCTATGTGAAGCAGAACGAAGTTTTTATTTCCAACAAGCTAAGTGTAACTACCTTATCAATAGTGATAAATGCACTAAGTTCTTCCATGGCATGGTTAAGAGGAACATTAAGAGGAACTTTATTGCTAAAGTTCTCAAGGAAGATGGTAGCTACACTACATCACAACAGGAAGTTGCTAACGAATTCGTCAATTTTTACAAATCCTTGCTTGGTGTTAGCTGTCTTAACGAACCTGTTGAGCAGGCTGTGCTTAATGAGGGACCGTTGGTGAGTGAGGAGCAAGGGGAAACACTTGTTCGGAATATTTCCAGCCAAGAGGTGAGGGAGGCACTGTTTGACATCGGCGATGAAAAATCACCAGGACCAGATGGATTCACAGCTTGTTTCTTCAAAAAAGCCTGGGATATAATCGGGACTGATTTTGTTGATGCCATCTTCGAATTCTTTGAATCAGGCACACTTCTCAAACAAATCAACCACTCGGTTATTGCTTTGGTGCCGAAATCTAGTCACACTACTATTGTTGGTGACTACAGACCTATATCTTGCTGCAATGTTTTCTACAAAGTCATCACTAAGATTTTAGCATCGAGATTAAGGCCTATCTTGGGGAGCATAGTGGACAAAGCGCAATCCGCATTCGTTGAGGGAAGGAGTATGATGGAGAACATCCACCTCGCCCAAGAACTCATGAGGCAATATAACCGGAAGCGGGTTGCCCCTAGATGCTTGCTTAAAGTGGATCTACGCAAGGCGTTTGATTCGGTGGATTGGGGATTTCTTAAACAAATACTTGTGGGTCTTCGCTTTCCTCCGAGATTCATTGGATGGATTTTGGAATGTATCACCTCTACTACTTATTCAGTAGCTTTGAATGGAGGACTACAGGGCTTTTTCAAAGGAGCGAAAGGACTACGGCAAGGCGACCCCTTGTCACCTTTTTTGTTTGTCTTGTGCATTGAATATCTCTCGAGGTTACTTAAGGCAGCCACGACGGAGACTGAATTCAATTTCCACCCTAAATGCGGTCAGCTTAGGATTGTACACTTGGCATTCGCGGATGACCTTATGCTTTTTGCTAGAGGAGATACCATGTCGGTGGAAATTTTGATGAATTGCCTTAATAAATTTGGTAAGGCGTCGGGATTGAGGATGAACAACTTGAAATCCAGCCTCTTTACTGCTGGTGTGCACGGCCTAGAACTAGAAAACATCCAGGCCCTTACAAATATTCCCACAGGAACGATGCCTTTTCGCTACCTGGGGATTCCTCTTGCTGCCGTAAAACTGAAGGTCAGCTGCTATTCACCGTTCCTGGACAAGATTGCTGCCTACATTAATGCTTGGACGAGGTCTTCACTGTCATATGCAGGCCGATCAGAATTAATTAGAGCAGTGCTTCAAGGGGTGGAATGTTTCTGGCTCTCTTTGTTGCCTATTCCAGCCACTATTATTTCTAGAATCATTAGCCTTTGCCGTAACTTCCTTTGGGGGTCGAAGAAGCCTTTAGTTGCTTGGAGACAGCTGTGTCTACCGAAAGATGAAGGTGGATTGGGGTTCCGAGACATGAAGTGTTGGAACGTCGCATTGTTGACGAAATCTTTGTGGAACATCCACCAAAAGAAAGATACATTGTGGATTCGATGGGTGGACCAAATATACCTGAAAGGGGCAAGCATTTGGGGAGTCACACCACGTAAAAATCATTCTCCCCTCTTCAAAAAACTGTTGCAAATCAGGGATACACTCCTTCAGCTTTCTGGCCAGTACGCACTTCAGCAGCCAGGGCAGATTTTCAGCCAGCTAAAGGGTGCAAACGGGGATGATTTCAGTGTCACTAAAGCTTATGAATTGTTCAGACTTAAAGGAACAGTTAGATGCTGGACCAAGGAGGTGTGGAAGCACTTTATTACACCGAAACACTCCTTCATACTTTGGTTAGGAGCACAATCCAGATTGCTCACGAAAGACAAGCTACATTACTTGGATTTGAACAGAAATTGCAACTTTTGTAATTCATGCGATGAGACGTGCAACCACTTATTTTTTGAATGTCCTTTCTCCGCTAATATTTGGGAAAAGATTAAGTTGTGGCTGGGNTCAGACTTAAAGGAACTGTTAGATGCTGGACCAAGGAGGTTTGGAAGCACTTTATTACACCGAAACACTCCTTCATACTTTGGTTAGGAGCACAATCCAGATTGCTCACGAAAGACAAGCTACATTACTTGGATTTGAACAGAAATTGCAACTTTTGTAATTCATGCGATGAGACGTGCAACCACTTATTTTTTGAATGTCCTTTCTCCGCTAATATTTGGGAAAAGATTAAGTTGTGGCTGGGCATTACTAGGGCTATGACCACCGTCGCTAGCGCATTGAAGTGGATGAAAAAGGAATCAAGAGGAACATCATGGAGGAATAAAGCCAATAGAATTGCATTAGCCAGCTCCGTCTACTTTATTTGGATGGCTAG
>CAIGRK010085913.1:0-10033 GCA_903798315.1 Fraxinus greggii
TACTCAATTACATCATGGCACGTGTCTTGCACGTGCTTCTAACTAGTTTAACAAAAAGAGTGAAATCCGAATTGTTTTATAAACATCGAAGCTACAAATATAATTTCGCAATTCATGTATGAATGAATCTTCCATCTGCACTGACACCTTGTACACCTTAAAGATGGGCACTTCTTCATTCACGAGCTCAAAAACGTATGTATCACCTATTTTGATATATTTTCTCGCATATTCTGTCCACCCTACTGTAAAGCAATGCATTTGCCTATTTCTTCTTACATTTACACGAACTTGACGAACTTGCCAATTATTATGTGAAGAATCATGTATTTGAATATTCTGCGCATATTTTGGCTAGTGTGCTCCAACAAAATTCCCAGGCACATATTACAAAATAATATCCAAAATTAATAAATAATTATCTTTTACAGAAATGACCAAAATAAATATAAATATATTTTTGATATGTTTATTTGAAAAATGATATTACATCAAATGGATTGTAAACTTAAAAGAGAAGTTTATAATTTTTCTATGACATTGATGATTTACTAATAATGTTATTCGAAACATAGGATTGCCAGCGGGAGAAACCTCGATTTCATAAATGTCAAGCTAGTTTGTTACTTTCAAAATATTCGAATACAACAAAATAATCATTTTCTAGGCCATGGTGGTCAAAGAAATTTTCTTATCCATTATCAAGGAATAGGTCATCATTTACCCTCTACAAGTAAATATTAGAGATTATTCCATCATAGTCAACCAAACGAACCACAACCCAATTTCATGTCCTGATCGTCGAACAAAAGATCTAACAAGTGACTATAAGAAAATAATTTTAAGTAGTTATTTTTTTTTCCCATAAAAGAGAGGAAACATTACAAATTTTAAACATACAAATTTAAAAATGATGAAAACATTACAAATAATGTATCATTTAACAAAGAAAGGAATCACAACCAACTGGTCTATAGGTTTTAGATTACAAACACGAGGCAAGCGAAAAATGATTAAAAAATTACATTAAGTACACAATAAAAGATCCCAATATATACTCACAGTAATATCGACTAATGATATACTAATAAGTATCTGTTTGTTACTGCTGATGTTGCTACAGAGTCTGTTGCTGCTGGAGATGCTTTTATGTATATGTGATGTAAACAAATAATAGTTGTACAGTGAATCACACTTTGACTTATAAGTATTGTATTCATGGAATGGTCTAGTTTATAGAACATAAACTAAGCGTAAAAATAATTTCAGAAATGATGGTAAATAAAATAACGAGTGAGTAATCACAAAATCGACGAATCTATCTATATTACACTCTAAATTATATAAATATCCATCTAGTGTTAGACTGTTAGCATGTCACTGAGATGCACAACTGATTTAAGATACCATTCATCAATCAGATTTCTTTTAGTAGATTTGAACATCAGTATTTAGATACCATGAGATATTGGTAATACAAAAATAATTTGTACATTCAAAGCAATACAATAATCCAGAATAAGTTATTTCTATAACTGAAAAAAAAATGGTTATGAATGATAGTCCAAAACTTTCAAAATTCAACCCTCGTGTATTTGGGTTATGGTAGCTATACGTCTTGACAGACAATCCTTCTAAAGTAAAAACTTTAGGATGGTTTCCTTGTATGGGCTGCAGGATGTATGTTATCACAACCCGAAAATTTCCTTATAGTCGTTAATTTTGGAAATTAGGACCTTATAGTGAAATTTTGAAAAAAGAGAGAGAGAGAGAAGAGAGAGAGAGAGAGAGAGAAAAACTAGAGATCAAATTGTTTGATTTGCATAGTTTAGGAATCAAATCGTGGACTTTCCATAGTGAAGGACACAATTGATTTTTTTAGAAAACTTTCTTTTTTCCCCTTTTCTTTCCACCTTTGACTGCCATCATAATTAAATTCTTGAATAAAATAAATTACTATAATTATATTAGGTAACTACTACAGTGTGTGTGCGCGCGCGCGCTAAATGAAATGATTGTAGTGGAAATAGATGGGAAATTACTATGGATATAATGAAAGTAATGGAAGGTTTCCATTTGTCACATAAGGAAAGATTTCACGCGTCACATCATGGCCTTATTTAATTCTTTCCATTACTTACCCACGCAACACAACAATTGTTTTTCCTAACACACACAAATACGTAAGTGAATTCTTGGTAAAGTTCTTCATACGTGTTTTATCAAATCCTATTCAATTTACGAGACAAGTGAAATATACGTATCTCATTATTTATGATCATGTTATAAAATCATGGAATTTAGTAGGGCTACGCACGAAATTATAACCACGAAGTTCAGCTCTTATTATTTCATGTCTCATCAAGTATGTTCGTGAATCTCATGAACTTTTGTTTTTCATGTTACATTATAACAGTTATTAAGAATATCAACTCATATGAAATATGAATTTTTGTTTAGGTAATATTTAATCATGAATCGAGACGGATGAAGATTGGACCAGTATGCAACGGTGGCTAATAAAATATTTTAATAATGTTATGTTATGATTTACTAACATTTTGACAATCATTTTATTTTGAATTTCAAGTTTAAATATGTTGTTCTTAATTTTTTTTTTCTTTCTCGCAAAAGATTTTGCGAGTGTTCAAGAACTGATTCGTTTAATTGGTATCAGAACAGGTCTGCATTTCCGTAGACAAAAAAGGGAGTACTGTTCACGATATGAACAGTAACGTATCACTTCTTACTATTCACGATATGAACAATGATGGTCATTGTTCGTAGAAAAGATGCATGATATTAAAAAAATTGTAATGTTCACGTGAACAGTGTCGTGCAGTCTCTGTTCATGGTAAATAGATTTTTTTAAAAAAATGGAAAATAAAATTTTATGAATTTAAGATTTTACTGATTTCATTTTTTTAATAATAAAAATAACAATAAAATATTTGAGAGATATTAACGCCACCATCATGCGATGCTATGTTCTAATCTTCGGTGTCTCAAATCAAGTAAAAAGATATGTGATTTTCAATTCTGTAATTTTATATAATGTGATGTTATTTGAATTAAATTATTTTATTTATGAAATTATGATTACTTAACGTACAAATTTATGAAAATTATACATGATTATATGCTCCAAATTATGTCTAAAATGAATCGGAATTGTAATTTTATTTAATTGTGCATAATTACGAATATGTGCCTAATTATAGAAATTTCCTCCTATATTGGAAATTGTAGATTTACGAAAAGATTTATAGTCCAACGAATAGAAGAGTACCCAATCAAGGAAGTTTCTAAATTCGGAAAATTCCAAATTAAGTAACTTCTATTTTGTTTGGACACCTCAAACACGGACATTACTAAGTTAGGAACTATGTTTAGAAACTACGTACTTGACTTAGTGTACATTGATTTATGTAAGAAAATTGATTAATCATAAATTTATTTTCTTAGGTGGTAATGGATGTGCAATCGGCTAAAGATCAAGCTTGAAAACGAGAGATGTTCTTGAGGTTGTATAAGACGTATGTGAGGAACCCCAACCACAATCCATTGGAACATTTAGATGCCATAGAGAAGATCATCAGAGGAGTCGGAAATAACGAACACGAGTTTCATAGGGATGAGATAGTTTATCATCTCTATGGAATGCTTAGCCCATACTGGAGACGGTTTGTAGAGTGGCTAGAGGAAATGTTCGAATACCAAACTGCCCCTGTTGTGTTGATTGCGAGCTTGATAGATAGACGGATTATTAACACTCAAGACACTAGGAATATTGAAAGACCCTTGGGATATGACCCCAATCGCCGCCGTCCACGTAGCCCACCTAGTGTTGGCAATTTCCCTAGTGTACCAGTAGTTGACATAAGGGGTAATATTATTGGAGAAATGATACGGGAAGAGGAACACCCCGAAGAAGACCTTGAGGAGAGCCTTGAGTACCACCGTGCACCATATTTTGAGGATAATCCTAGGCATAACCTGGGGAGAATCCAGAGGCAAGCCGAGATGATAAAGCTGGGGAAAATTTTTAGATGATAGGAAATTATATATGATTGTCATGTGTGGACAAATTTTTATTTAAATAAGTGGATGTATTGGATACTAAGAAGTCCATTTGGTTTATGCAAGTTATTGAGATTGAATGAAATAAAATTTGCTATTTCTTTATTCTTAATCTAGTAGTTAAGTGATTTTACGTTTGCATTTTATCAAGATTATGGCAACTCACTCTAGAAACACGAATAATAGGAACGGTCAACCCCAGACCGGAGCAACTGAAACGAACAATGAAAACAATCTCAACCACACTGACCAATTCATGCATTTTCTTGAAGCGATACGCAACATGGCACCACCCGCCGCACTACATGTTGCACCACTACCTGCAGAGAAGAGTAAGGCTACAGTTGTGGAATAATATCATAAGCTACAAGCCTCTAGCTTTGAGAGAGGCATGGATCCACTAGCAGCAGAAGAGTGGATAAGCAAGCAAGAACGGATCTTTGAACTTGTTGAGTGCCCCGAAACTCGGAAGGTAATTTGTGCAACCTTTATGCTAGATAAATGAGTAAGACACAGTGGAAATGTTCAGCAGGTCCAGAACAGGTGGACAATGCTAAATGTGGAATGAATTTAAAGAATTATTCCTACAAAAATACTTTCCCACCAATATCTGAAACCAGAAGGAAGCGGAATTCCTAGTGTTTAGAGGGAAACTTGATACTGCCACATTATGAAAGGAAGTTTGAGGAAATATCTCGCTACACCCCCACAATTGGTTACTACGAAGGAAAAGAAAGCGAGACGCTTTGAACAAGGTCTACGTGATGATCTCCGACAATCAGTGGTCACCTTTGAATTGAGTACATACCACGAAGTACATGCAAAAGTACGATTAGCCAACTTCGTGGAAAACGCCAACAATACCAGTAAACCTTAGCAGCCTGGACGACAGAGAAGCGTAAATTGGAGGATCACAAAGATAAATGGAAGAGAAATTTTGTAAAGAAGGGAAATGAGAGTCAGTTTTGAGCAAATACTCGAAGAATCCAATTTTCGACAAGTGTCAGAAGCTTCACGCTAGGAAATGCTTCATAGGGACCAATGTATGCTTCTATTGTGGAGAGACGGTTCACGTGGTAACGTTTTGCCCTAAGAATTAGAAGTCGAGGTAACAAGCCCAACAATAGAAACCCGGGAATCCACCTAAAGGGCAAGCCATGGTCTACGCCCTTACTGAGCGTGAGGAGAATGCCATCTGAAATGTTTTGGCACATAACATTCTCATATCTAGTACTCCCGCATATGTTTTGATAGATTTTGGTTCTACCCACTGGAGTTCACAATTGATCTAACACTTGGCTCTGCTCTTATTTCTGAAACTCCCTATAGAATGGCACAAAAGGAATTGCAGGAATTGAAAACACAAATCGAGAAATTATTGGGAAAGGGCTTTATAAGACCCAATGCGTCGCAGGGCTTTATAAGACCCAATGCGTCGCCTTGGCGACGTCGGTGTTATTCGTTAAGAAGAAAGATTGATTTACGAGGATGTTCATCGACTACCGAGAATTAGATAGGATCATCATCAAGAATAAATATCTACTTTCTAATATTGAGGATATATTTGATCCAAGTATGGGGTGCGCAGTACTCTCAAAGATCGATCTGAAGTCGGGATATCATCAGTTGATGATAAAAGCCAGTTATATCTCTAAGACTACTTTTAGAACTCGGTACAGACAATACATGTTCTTAGTTATGCCATTTGGGCTAACTAATGCTCCTAAAGTTTTTATGGATTTGATGAACCGTGTTTTCCACAAGTATCGTGTTCATTGATGATATCCTGATCTACACAAGAAGTAATGAGGAGCATTTAAGGATCTTGTTGGAGGTTTTGAAAAAGGAGAAGTTCTACACCAAGTTAAAAAATGTGAGTTTTGGCTGGAGCGAGTAGCATTCCTTGGATATATTGTCATGGCTCGAGAAATAGAGGTGGATCCTAGTAAAGTGGAGGCAGTGTTGAATTGGTCAAGGCCATCCAATGTAGGAGAAATTCACAGTTTCTTAGGCTTACCAGGATACTATCGGAGATTCATTGAAAGATTCTCTGAAATATCAGGACCGCTGACACAGTTAACACACAAGGGTGTGAAGTTTGACTGGACACAGAGGTGTGAACAGAGTTGTGAGGAATTAAAACATAAGTTGATAAACGCCCCAATGTTAACCATACCCAATGGGTTAGGTGATTTTGTGATCTATAGTGATGCTTCGAAGCAAGGTTTTTTATGTGTCTTAATGCAGCACGAGAAAGTGGTTGCCTATGCATCGAGACAATTAGAATTGCATGAACAAAACTACTACATGCACAACTTAGAACTTATCGCGGTGGTCCATGCATTAAAGTTTGGCAGCATTATCTTTAAGGAGGCAAATGCAACATTTATACAGACCATAAAATCCTCAAGTACATCTTTACATAGAAGGAGTTAGTAAAGGATTACGATTGTGAAATTCATTATCACCCAAGCAAGGCGAATGTGGTAGCTAATGCCTTAAGTCAGAAAATGGTAGGAACCACTATGGAGAGAATTTGAGAGATTGAATCTCGAGGTTGTCACCACTCAGCCAAGTGTGGTCGCGCGAGTAGCAGCTCTCTCTATCCGCCCCATACTTCGTGATAGAATTAAAAGACATCAAAAGAGAGATCAGTCTTTTGAGTATATCCAGTCTGAGATTAACTCAAAAATGCAGAAGGATTTCACCATAGATGAAGATAAAGCATTATATTATCAGGGGTGGATTTGTGTACTGGATTTCGAGGAAATGAAAAGAGAGATTCTACAGGAGGCTCACTCCTCTCCTTATTCAGTGCACCTGGGAGGTACAAAGATGTACAACAATTTGAAGGTAGTATTTTGGTCGGAAGACATAAATAGGGATACAACTTAGTATGTAAAGAAATGGTTGGTTTATCGGCCACCAGCGATGTCGGGTGACTAGACCCATTGGAAGTCCTAGAGTGAAAGTGGGAGCATGTAACTATAGACTTCGTAATTGGTTTTCCAAGGTCAGCAAGAGATAACGATGCTATTTAGGTCATAGTAGATCGACTTACCAAATTGCCAGTTCGAATGACTTTTAATATGGACCAGTTCGCGTAGTTATATGTGAATGAGATAGTAAGGTTACATGATGTACCTGTTTCTATTGTATAGGATAGAGATTCAAGGTTCACACCGAACTTTTGGAAATTTTACACCGAGCTATGGGAACTAAACTAAAGTTTAGTGCGGCATTCCATCCTCAGACAAATGGGCAGTCTGAGCGAACAATTCAAACATTGGAGGACATGCTTCAGATATGTAGTTTGGGTGACAATGTGAGAAACATTTATCTTTAGTTGAGTTCTCATACAGAAATAGTTACTATACTTCAATTGATATAGCCCCATACGAGGCATTGTACTAGAGAAAGTACAAATCACCAGTTCATAGGGATAAAGTCGATGAGCGCAAGATTTTGGGGCCAGAGATATTGAGTAGACAGTGCATGCAATTGAGAAAATTCACGCCAGCATGAAAATTGCCCGGGATAGACAAAAGAGTTGTGCAGATAGAAAGAGAAAGGGTCTACAATTTTCAGTTGGTGATAAGATATTCCTTAAAGTAACACCAATGAAAGGAGTGCAACGCTTTGGCAAGAAGGATAGGTTGTGACCAAGGTTCATTGGCCCATTTGAGATCTTACAACTTATCGGGAACGTCGCATATCAGTTAGCGTTACCTCCAAAACTTTAAGTTGTACATGACGTATTCCATGTGTCAAAGCTTAGGAAGTACGTCCCTGATCCGAATCATGTGGTCAACCATCAATCTATTGAATTACATCGAGGTTTGAGCTATGAAAAAGTACCAATAAGAATTGTTAATCAAACATTTCAAGCCTCTAGAACAAAGTGATCCCGCTAGTGAAAGTACAGTGATGTAATCGCTCAGCTGAAGAGGTCACTGGGAGCGAGAGGTGGCCTTATAGTGAAAATTTGGAAAAACAAAATCTGGGGATCAAATTGTTTGATTTACATAGTTTAGGGATCAAATCGTGGACTTTCCATAGTTAAGGACATAATTGATATTTTTAAAATGAGCTTTCCTTTTTTATTTCCTTTTCTTTTCACATTTGACTGCCACCATGATTAATTCTTGAATAAAAGAAATTACTATAATTATATTAGGTAACTACTATAGTATATATGTTTATATGCATATAAATATGTATATGTATATGTATGTGTGTGTGCGCGCTAAATGAAATGATTGTAGTGGAAATGGATGTGAAATTACTATAGATATAATGAAAGTAATGGAAGATTTCCATTTATCGTATCAGGAAAGATTTCAACTGTCACATCATGGCCATATTTAATTTTTTCCATTACCTACCCACAAGACATGGCAATTGTTTTTCCACACACACAAATTCGTAAGTGAATTCTTGGTAAAGTTCTTCATACGAGTTTTATCAAATTCTGTTCAATTTAAGATGTAAGTGAAATGTACGTATTTCATTGTTTAAAGTTATAGAAATCATTATTAATTATCATGTTATAAAATCATGGAGTTTAATAGTTCTACAGACAAAATTAGAACCACGAAATTCGGTTCTTAATATTTCGTGTCTCATCAAGTATGTTTACGAACCTCATGGACTTCTGTTTTTCATGTTACGTTATTTCACTTATTGAGATTATCATTTCATATGAAATATGAATTTTTTTAGGTAATATTTAATCAATGAGTCAAGACAGATGAAGATTGGATGAGTACGCAACGCCGCTAATAAAATATTTTAATAATGTTATGTTACAATTTACTTACGTTTTGACAATCATTTAATTTTGGATTTCAAGTTTAAATATGTTGTTCTTAATTTTCTTTCTTATGAAAATTTTCACGATTGTTCAAGAAGCGAATTCGCTTCATATGTAGTGCGTTGGCAAGCAATTTTAAACAAATATATCCACATGAAATCAATATATAGATAACTTCAAAATATTGTCAGTTGCCAGAGAGGGGAGGAGGAGGTTATTTGTTGATGAAAAAAGGGTATAAGATCATTAAAGAACAAAGGAATAATGAAATGAAGGCATTTTTTCCTCCTCTATAACTGGAAATCGAAATCGGTTTACATTGCGAATTCACCAAACAACTGTAGAATATTGTTGACAATTTACTGGGGATTTCTAATTGCCCAAAAATGAAGAATTTGTTGATGGTTGTCAAAATTTTCATTATTACCATGTTCCTTACGGTACAATACTAATATAGTTCAAACTCAACTAAAAACGTAGATAGAAATTGTAGTAAAATTTATCAAGTCTCAATGCAATGCACAAGGGAATTATTACACAGATTATAAAGCCCTTTTCACCATAAATTGGAGTGAACTTAACAATTTACAACAAAAATGTCATATTAGAATTTCTATAACCTCAAATCGCTACAAAAACTGTCAAATAGCATAAATTATTACAATTTGCAGATCATTAAGAAGCAGTTGGTTTGCTTTTCTTACCACATAAGAGCAAGAAGTATACCTTCCAGCAATTTATCATAAGCCGATCAAACAAACATTTTGCATGAGACTACCAGAAAGTTTTCAAGAATTATATAGCCACCAATTAAATTAACGACCGTGAATATATATCCATACGATCATGTTTTTCAAAAAAAAAAAACTAACTTATCTCCCCATATATACAAGTAATTATCTGCGAAAGAAAAGATACTTACCTCGGTACGATAAGCACGAACGCCCAAATTCAACTTTTCTGGGGACGGATCATTCTTATGTGCAACAGTGAACACATGAAACTAACGCTAAATTTAAGGCGTGATCGATAGAGATTAAAATCATATTAAAATTGAAAAACTAGCCGTTATTGTTGACTTTTATTAGACGAGTGGAATCCAATAACGGCTATATTTTCAATTTTAATTGACTTTTAATT
>CAIGRK010085915.1:0-14465 GCA_903798315.1 Fraxinus greggii
TGGCTCCTTGACAATCCAAAAGGCCCCAAAAAAGGAGTAAAGCCCTGCAAAAATTTCAGCAGAAAATTTGACCGTTGACTTTAAAAAATTCATTTCCGTTTCTTACGGCCAACAACCTTAGAAAAGGAATGGAGAGAAAAATGTTGAAAGAAATTATACAAGGGTTTGCCAGTAGTATTTGGTTGCGTGTAATGTTGAAGAGAAGAAAGAAACTAAATTATTATTTAATACTAGATTTTATAAAAAATAAAGAAAATATGTAATCAGTGCATTGGAGACAATTCTAGCAACAATGTCGTATGGGGCCTAAAGTTCTCAAACGGGTTTGCGAACTTAAGATGGGCTCGTTATCCGCCCAACTTCCAAAGGCCCCCATACTTGAAATTATATAGTGGAAATTACAGTCACACGTGATTTTTAACTTATCGATTCAAAAATTAAATTTAAAACTATTTTAATAAAAAAAAATTAGGTGAAATTTTTTATTTTTTAATATTGATAATAATATTATAAAATTAAATAAATCTACGAACTCATCCACCCCCAAACCCCAGCACCATCCAACTTCAAACCCTAACCCATTTTCATCTCTCTCCACACTTTCACTCATCTCCCTTCTCTGTCCTCCCCTTCTCCCTTCTCTATTTGTCGTTAGTTCGACTACGATATGCCCCGTGAAGCGGCACTCACAGGCCGCAATGCAGCGCAACGGCATCACGATACTTTGTTGTGATTTCTTCATCCGATATGATCCAATATGTTGCTTTGTCGTAGTTTTAGGGTGGTGTTTTGTTGGTGTTATCCAAATGGTGACGGTGATGGTGATGTGGTGATGATGGTTGTGGTGGCATTGTAACTGAAGGTGGTGCCATGGTGGTGAGGTGGCATAGTGGTAGTGCTGATGATGGTCTTAAAGGTGGCATGACATTCGATTTGTATCAACGGTGGATTGCGGGTTGGGGTGGGATAAAGAGTAGCTACGATCAATTATAGGGTTGAATGTCTGATTCAATTTTTATTCTAAAAAGAACTGAGTCGAACAAAAATTTTCAAGTATTTAGTAAGTGGAATCGTTGGGACTCTAAATTTAATTATGGAATCGAAACGGTTCCGTTCTTCCATACTATAAGAAATTTTTTTTAACATTTACAACAATACTGTATTAATTCAATTAATGATATGTTCAATATTAATTCTTACAACGGCAGTACACCTATGTTCGGCCCCAATTTTTTCAAAAACTCATTTTTTTAAAACTTATTTTCACTACACATTCTTCCATAAAATAATCATACTCGTAAATTGAAAACTTTTCTTATTTTTAACCACATTCTCTAAAAAAATCACTATTTCAAAACTCATTTTTTCCCAAATTTCCATTAAAATGGAGCCCAAACAAAGGCGTAACATTAATTCTTACGAAATAATGGAGTCCAAATTAAAAACATACAAATAAAAAGTTGTTTAATAAAATCCATTCATCAAATTACACAAATTACATTGATCAAAGTTGATGAAACTCAATGAATATGACAGCAAAATGGTAAAATGAAGAGAGTCGTACCGCTCAGTTTCGACTATTTAATTAATGTCAAATTGATTGAGAAAAACTTATTTAAATTAATTTGATTATTTGAAATTTGATTTATAAAGTTGGGTTTGGGTTCAATTAATTATTTGGCAAATTTATTTAGAAAAAAAAATAAAATAACGTGGCTTATTTAATATAAAAATTTAAAAATTGGAGAGACTCAATTCTCATTCGGTTATTCAGTTTTTGATATAGAACAGAGAACTGAACAAAACTCGTCAATTCTCGATTCTAATACTCGTTCTGGTATATAATTTAAAAAAAATCAAAACGAATCGCTCATTTCCGATTCATGAGTTTTGTCCAACCATTACTAATTTTTTGGGTGTTTGTGACTAATAAATTGGTTAATTTATAACCAATAACTAATATATGATCAAAATAATATTAGGTTGTAACTAAACTTTTAATCGTAACTCGCAATTAGTTAAGTTATGACTGTGAAATATGTTGTGACCTATAAAATTTGTTATTGTTAAATAAGTTGTGATTTATAAAATTCATGATTTGTGATCGAGAAATAATACGTAACCTATTAATTTGATAATTTAGGATAGATAAATTAATTATGATATATAAAATTTGTGATTTGTGAACGTGATGTTCTGTAATTATGACTATTACGTGACTGAGATCATAAATTGTATAGTATTGTGATTTTAATATATTTAATTTCTAAAATATTATTATTTAAATATTTATTTTAATTATGATATGACTTTTAAAATTTCAAAAGATTTTTTTTCCTAATTTTGAATTTGTATCTTTTAAATAAGTAATCTTCCCTATTTTTATTTGTTATAATATTATGTATTAAACACACCTTGTAGCAAGAAAAAAAGGTGAAAACTAAATCAACTCATATTAAACCAAAACAAACTGTTTTTTTTTTCCGTAACGAAAATTAGGGTTAGTTATGGTCTGATTCAGTCCTAAATAGAACCAAATAAAACCACATTTTTCTGGTATTTAATAAGTGAATCGTCGAGTTTAAATTTAGTTTGGTTCGATTCCGTACAATAGTTAAATATATTAACATTTACGATAACACTACATTAATCCAACTAATGACATATTCAATTGTAACTCTTGCAACAACCATACATTAATTCTTACAAAATATTATAGTCTAATTTAAAATATATAAATAACAAGTTCTCTAATAAGACTCATTTACCAATGTACATAAAGTAAATAATAACACTAAAAAAGATGAAGATGGGAAATTCAACGAATAGGGTAGAGAAAGGGTGAGATGTCAGCTAGGAGTGGGCGTAATCTTGTTCAGTCTGATTTTGAACTAAATCAAACAAATCGAATATCAATGTGAATTGTATAAATAGAATCATTGGCTCTATATCTAACTATAAAACCGAAACACCCGATTCAAATTTGGTCCAATCCTAGTTCTTTATATTTAAAAATTATAAAAATAAAGTATGAAATTACTTATTAAATTGAAAATAAAGAAAAATAGAGTATGAAATCACTCGTCATTATTGTAATATAACAAATCAAAAAATAAATTAAACAAAAAAATACACTCCCAAACTCAAGAACATCTAATAAATGTGCTAAAGGAACGATAAATTATAAAACACAGCATAAACTTTAAAATTTAGACATAAAATTACTTCTTAAGAAAATCAATACAATAATATATATTAAGAATACACATAGTATTTATAACACTATTATCTTTTGTAATCATCAATAATCTTTTGTAATCATCAATAATCTTGATTCTTAATAGTCGATCACTTTGAAAACAACGAAAAAAATTGAACTTTTGTGAAATATTGAACTAAAATTATATGTCTTCCTATTAGGTTGTATTAAAATTATGAATTTGTAAAGTATTTAGAAAATTATTTAAATTTGAATTTTGATTACACATTTGATTTTAATGTAAAGGAAATTAAATTGTATGAAAAATAGAATTTTGACAGTAGATAATTATGGAGTCTAATCTTCAAAGATTTGGCGCATCTTTGATGTAATGCACTAATAAAAAGAGAAATCCGAAATAATCAAATTCACTATTTGTTCATAAGGTAATACCGAAAATCAGACCAAAATCGATTGATTTTCGAATCATAGTCCCAAAATTGAAATATTTAGTAGAGGAATAGGAACCAAATCCAATCGGACCAAATCGACCTGTTCTATCTGGTTTAGGCTCCTGGGAAAAAAAAAACACCCACATCTACGCTCAATTTCGATTATTTGAGAAATAGAAGAATAATTGAGAAAAATTTAGGTTGCTCAATTTTTATTCTTTGAAATTTGAATTACAAAGTTGGGAAGTGGGCTAAAAACAGGAAAATGATATTTTGAGCTAAATTAATTAGTTGGCAAATGAAATTAAAAATTAATATTTTTGGATTCACTTATTAGTTGGTAAATTTAGTTAGAAAAAAATTAAGAGCTTGTTTGGTAGCAATTAAAATTGAAAATATAATTGTTATTGAGTTTTACTCGTCTAATAAAAGTCAACAATAATGACTAATTTTTTAATTTTAATTCGATTTTAATCTCTCCCAAACAAGTTTTAAAATAATGAACTTATTTAATATGAAAAATTAAACAAATTAGATAGATTCTGCTCTTACTCTATTCTTGATCTACAATAGAGAATTGAATCAAATTTATCAATTCTCAATTTTGATACCTTTTCGGGCGTGTAATTTATTTTAATATAAAAAGAATAGAACCGAACCGTGCTTCAATTTTGTCTAGCCTTAGTGGAGACGAAAATTGCAAAAATAAAAAATAAAATAAATAGAATAAAATAATAATAAAATGAAGTGAAGCGAATATTTAATTGTTATTATTGGAGAACGTGAAAATATTTATCAGAATTCAGACATCGGCATTCGATACTTTTGTCGGGACATTCGACGAATGACGTGTGTTCCCACTCGACAAGTCGGCCCCCTCATGCGCACGTTATCCCATGCTACTACCTACATCAGTACATCCCCCTTCCCCCATAACTCTCTCTTCAAGTTTAATTTTGACACCCCACCGTTTCTTCTAGATTTAAATTCATTATTGTTTGTGTCAAGTCCTCGTTTCATCTTTATTTTTTTAAAATTTATTTTTAACTAAACATTTACAAAATAATTATTTTTTTAAAAAATTTCTTACTTTTTAAACACAATCTTTTAAAAATTACTATTTCAAATTCGGTTAACACCAAATAATAGGGTCAAACACGGGCTAATATGTTTTTGTCCTTTTTATTCTATTGCTTTTTTAAAAAAACTTCTGTCAAACTCAGTCTTGTTGGTTCCATTATTTTAAATTATAATTTTTTTTATCTTTTTTGAGAACGTATAATTAAAAATGAATGAAATTTTTCTGAAAAATAAATTTTTGGGATAACGGGAACCAAACGGGGGCTCAATTTTAACTATATAGCTCATGGAATTTAAGATTTTATTAATTTTATAATATTTCATCATTTTCTTTATCAAAGTATTTTTGAGTCCCTTTTTTGTGTTTTTATAAAAATACATTTTGAAATATTATTTTGATGGAGAACTTGAGGTTAATAAGTAAGGGAAATTTTTTAGTTTGCGTGTAATGTAATTTTATCAAAAAATGGGTAGTTAAAAATAAAAGGAAAAAAAATGGAACCAAACAAGGGAGTAAAAATCTCATTTCTAATCAAACCAAATAGGGGCTTAATCTGGGGAGGTCTCATTTGGAGATAAATGTTATCTCAAACATCTATTAATTTATGTTGTTTTTTATGGGTTTTACAACTTTTCAACCACACATTTCAAAAATTTCTATCACATTGTACTAAAAATTCAATTTTAATCCCCACCAAATTCCCACTTGACTTCCAATAATCAACTCTGTTTAGAGAAATTTCTCTTATAGCAAAGTTATTCACTATTTAGCGCATTTTGTACATTAATTTTTTTTTACATATTAGAAATTTAAAAGTGAAATGTACATCGAACCATCGTCTCGCAAAATATGTTAAGGATTTGTGTTATTCTTCATAAAATGTTGACATTTGAAAGTAGATACTTGAGTAATAATAGTAATAGCTAATAAATAAAAAGTTCTACCGTAATATTAAACTAATTAATATTAATTTATTCGAGAAAAATCTTTGTGAAGTGGTTGATATTATCTTCTATAATAAACTTCTTATTTTAAAGCATAAATCGATTAAATAGTTGGGACATATGGGCAAGCCTAAAATGTGAAGCTATTTCAAACTCAGATATCTAAGGTCCTACATCAATTATATATATACACATTAACCATTCCAAACTTAGATATATAAGTAATGCAACTTTACAAAGAATGATCTCGAACAAATATTTTACCTTAACAATTATAACTTAAAAATAATAAATAATCTATCTTGTATTTTATCTAACTTTATAAACTAGTGAAATTAATAAATATATCTTATCTCTTCCAATAATTATTTATCCATTTTTCTTTCTAAATATTTTTAGACTCGTCAATCATTTTCATGCTCATATGTTCATGTTTTGCACTCCAGCTTTCGTTTTAAACAAGATTAAAAGAACGAAATGAAATTTTATGCATCTTAATGTATTTTTGACATATCCGCAAATCGTGCTTTAATTCTTTAAAAATAGAGAGATTTGCTCAGTGGTAGCGTACAACATCCAGGGAAAGTCTCCATTGCACTTGGCTCTCAATCTCAAAGCATCGCCCTTCTTGTACGTAATCTCTCTGTTGATTCTAATTGAATGTGAAGTGATAACATCCTTCAACAAAGACTTGGACTCAAATACCAACCCTAACAATTAGAAAATAGATTCATATCAGTCAAAGGTTAAAAGTAAGGTAAAGATTGTGTTGAAGTTACCTCGTCTGAACTTTGGATCCTCCATATCAGTCCTTGAATTGAAAGCATCGGTCGAAGCCCTTTCTTCTTGAAGTTGTATCGTCCTCATCTGTACTATCAATGCTTCACAACTCGTCGGCGTCCCCGTAATTGGCATCCGAACCCCTAACCTGATGCTCATTTGCCACACCGAATCCAAAATCAAAATTAATCATTTGATTCTCGATTTTAGCATTAAAAGCTGGCTAATACACAATCTCGTAATTTGATTCTACCAAACCTTCAACCTCATCTCCCCTATTTTGTTCGTCGTTATGAGCTTCAACCCCGACTTCATCATCTTCAACACCCATATCACCTACATTTTGATCTTCTTCATAATGATATTGGAGGGTTTACTTGTAATGTGACCACAACTTTTCAGCATCCTCATTAAAAAGATGATATGAACAATCAATTTTAGGCTTTCCACCCTCGTTCTCTTCCACATAAGGATAAGGTACACATCAACCTTCAAATGTTTGTGGTTCATCGCATTGCCTATTAATTTCTGAGATCGATGCGTGCAATTGCAATGGGGCTACAACATATATTTGCACTACTAGATTCCCATCTCTAACCCTAAGTATTTCTTTAATATCATTCTCGCTCTCCAATCTAGTCAACCCCTTCCCTAAACTCATTTTTCATTTTTTGTAGTAAAACTCCAACATCAAATCATGACCAACCACATTTAAGAACTTCATCAAATTACCTTTCGTAAACAACGCGACATGGAAGAAATCGAAGAAAAGCACAAATCCACGTTCGTATGCCAAATTGTTTGGCTTAGCATAGAAATTGCCTCTGTGATGCAATGCAACGGTGAAGTAGCCAGAATTTGCACCAGCGTGCAAAAAAAAAAATGGAGATGAGGAAATGAACAATGAAATGTTGTATGGAAATAAAGAAATACACACCGATCAAATCAGGACAATAATAGAATGCACACCATACAATGCTCAAAACCAAACCAAAATCACTGAAATTTCAACTACTAAGTAATGTCATGTAATTTTAGAGGAATACCTATAGACTCCCAAAAATAACCCTCACGGTGCTGAAGGTCTTTTCCCAATTTCCATTGCAATAGAGTTCCAAACTTTAATTCCACATAGCAACAAAATTAATAAAGGGAAAACATTGATCATGAATGGACAACGTTCATACCGTATATGGGTGTTTCGTCGGGCTCTCTAATAAATGGAGGAAGCATTTTCATCCGACACAAAATCTTGTGAAAAACAAGACTATATTCCATAAAAAATAGCAAGGAAGTCTCGATTACTTAAAGTTTGAAATTTCGAACTCTAAAATAAAAAATAAAGGACCCAGAGTGAAATATTACCTTCTCTCAATTCGCCCTCCACTGCGTGTAGATAATAGCCTACTACGAGAGGAGATATTGTAGATGATAGGGGAAGATGATAAAGAAAATGGGTGTCCACGATACATAAAGAGTGGAGAAGATAGAAGGTGAACCATGCGTGTTATGGGGAAGAAGAGGTTTTTGAAGTGACATGACCATTTTACCATTCCAAGTTTTAAATTAAAATTGAGTCCAGGTATGCATTTAATGGTAAAACTCACAGCAGATGGACGGAAATGACGTTTTCCACAACGAAAAGTTGAAATAAGGGTGAAAATGTAAAAAATTGAAACGTAAGGACGTTTTATATACAAAAAGTGAAACGTAGAGAAATTTTATGCTAATAAGCCTAGTTAAGAAAAAATGTTTCAAGTTACAAAAAATACAGTGAATAATAAGAGTGTGTCTGATACACATAGGAGAGAATGCATTTATTGTGACGTGATGGAAAATATTATTTTATTAATAAATTTATGGTTAAAAATGAGTAGTAAATGAGAATGAAAATGAAAATTTAGCTTGAGGAGCTAAACATCAAGTTCGAGACAGACAAATGTGGCTCCTTTACAATACCTTTCTACCGCCTTTACAAGAAAAAAAGAATAATAATAATTGAAAAAGAAAAGAACTCCAAAATTGAAAGAAAAAAAATAAACAAAAAGTTGGGTGGGCGGTGGTTGGGTATGGGGGTTGTTGAGCCTCAAGGAAACCAGTTACAGGCAAATTGAAAACCAGTCGTTTCAAAACTTGCCAAACAGTAGATTTTTTAGTTTTGAATTTTTTATCTACACTGTTCAGTCTTCTATTCTTATATACGCTACACCTGGTAAGGCTCTAACTGTTGATACAGTCCACCGGAGTGGGAAAGATTTCTAGGGTTAACTGAAGAACCTCAGACCAAAGGACCTGAGCCGAACCCTAGCCCGTACAAATCGAATCTGTAGAGGTACTAAAACTCTTTTCTTCCATATCTTTGCTCAGAAACAGAAACAGAAACAACAGTTTGTACTTGTACTATGTATGCCCTCCCACGTACTATGATTATCTACAAGGTCAACTGTTCAATGTTTTGGGTTTTCCTGGCTAGAAAACAGTTTCAAAGTGGTTTCATCTTAGATCTCCATTTGGGTTATTTACTTATTTGTTGTCTGTCTAAATAAAGCCTTTTTCTTTACAGATCTGGGGTGGGTGCCTGCAACTTCCGTGGATATTTTTTGGGTTTACTTGTAGTAGAAAATAGTATATATTTTCACTTCTTTTTAATTTAAGGTTTGCAAAAAATAGAAAAAAATTGATAGTCAAATTTGGGCTGAAACAAGAAAATTAACCTATACATGCACTTTGTGTTGTAATTTCTGTTTCTATTACCCAATGTAACGGAAGGGTGCTGGTTGGTGCATTCAAGAATTATTTGATTTTAGTACTTTTTCAAGATAAACAATATAGTTGAAAAGGGAATGCCGGAATGGCAAATAGGTGGTGGGCTGACAATGCGGTGATGAATACGATGTCACTATCTTCTGCTCCATCTCTCCACTTAAGAAACCCTGATGAAGATGAAAATCCTGGATTGAACCGCCGTGGACAGCGACGGAGGAGAGAGCAAGTATTCATGGACACAACCACCAACGCATCAAATAGCAGTGGAAGCAATACCAATCAAAACCCTAGCTCCATCAACCGAAACCCCGAAGACAGAGATATCCGAGAAAACGATCACGAAGCTGAAGAAAATCAGAACCCTGCTGGAGATCTTGAAATCTCGGACCGGAGTGGCTCGGGCGGACGCCGGCCTAGAGGAAGACCACCTGGGTCCAAGAACAAGCCCAAACCTCCAATTGTTGTAACAAAAGATAGTCCTAATGCGCTTCGAAGTCACGTCTTGGAAATCAGTAGTGGCAGCGACATTGCCGAGACAATTTCAACCTTTGCGCACAACCGCTGCTGTGGTGTTTCAGTTTTGAGTGGCAGTGGAATCGTGACCAATGTGACATTGCGCCAGGCGGCTGCACCTGGTGGGGTGATAACTCTTCATGGTCGATTCGAGGTATTGTCGTTATCCGGGGCATTCTTGCCGGCACCATCTCCGCCCGGAGCCACGGGACTCACGGTGTACTTGGCAGGTGTTCAAGGGCAGGTGGTTGGCGGCACTGTGGTGGGTGCATTGAGGGCATCGGGTCCCGTGATGGTAATTGCTGCCACATTTACAAATGCAACATATGAAAGATTGCCTCTGGAGGAGGAGGAGCCTGTGTCCGTTGAAGGAACGCAATTACAGCCAACTTCAGGGGTTAATACTGGAACAAGTGGTGGCACGACAGGATCTCAGCCACTGGCTTTTGCTGCTGATCCGCCATCATCCTCCATGTCTTTGTATAACCTGCCACTGAATTTGCTGCCCGATAGTCAGATGCCGCCTGATGTTTTCTGGGCTCCGTCGCGTCCTCCACCGTCTTATTGAGGCCAGTGGAATTAATATTGGAAAAGCAGGAGGGAATCGTTAATATATGGTAGTTTCTGTGACCCCATCTGAAGTTCTTAGGAATCAAGAATCAAGGTTAGACTTTCTTGACGCTTTTGTATTCCACGTAAATTACATTTCTGACTAGTTTTTTTCCCTCAACTTTATGTTCTTGTGACTGAATCTTATGAGACTACTGTTTAATTTACTTCTTCTCCGAGCTACTGTGGCTGGAACTAACCATGTCCAATAATGTGTTGAAGATTATTTGAAATAAATTGCTGCGCCCTATCTATAATAGCTCAAGCTTTTAGATTGGTTGGTTCACTGATAAATGTCTCACGTTTGAATGCTAGCAAATGTCTTAGATTTAATTCTCGTCACTAATGTTTTAGGTTCACGACCCATTTATGAAATTGTTGTGCATGAATTAGGTTTTCAATTTGAAAAATAAATTCGACTTGAATGTAACTTATGTTTTTGGAGTTGTCATGTTTGGTTGTCTTTGAAAGTACCCCAACAAAATTATCATGTTTGGAAATTTCCTCACGTTAACTTGAAGAGCACCGCATCTAAGGAACTATGTCGAATTCATTTGCCTGAATTTTCATATTTAAATACACCTACAGGCCATGAACTTACCATTTATTCCAAATCCATCATTGAATGTAAGTATGTTCCAAATTAAGCCTATGATTAACTCTCTTTAAATTAAAATTATTTATTTCTCGTTCATATTTTCAACCACATATTCATACACGCCACATATTCATACACTATAAAATATTTTGCACGTAAATTTAAAATTTTTCTTTATTTTTTAAAAACACATTCTTCAAAAAAATTATTATTCCCAATTTCTCGATGGCCGTCGAACCTGGGCCAAGTGCATAAAATCCGATTAATGATACTCCTTCCATGAGTTAGTCAAAGCTTTCGGGTTTGCTTGTAATGACAAGCATATCAAATCATGACTTGAAAACTATTTTGATATTCTATTACAAGAAATACTTAGCTCCTGTTTGGTACACATTATTTTTTCTACTCGTTTTTTACCACACATTCTTCAATAAAATAATATTTTCCACCACATCAATAACTTTTCTTTCCTTTTTAACCACATTCTACATCAATATACTATTTTATAATACATTCTTCCAAAATAATATGGCTCAAACACACCCTTATTATGGCAACATTCTTAAAAATCAATCCTAATTTCCCTCGAATTTTAGCCGTGAGCCATATTCTCAATTTCATTCTCACTCTTTTAGTAATTTTTAATCACATTTTTTCAATAAAATAATATTTTTCATTAAATTCATAACTTTTCATTTTTTTTCAACTGTCTATTTATCATCACATCACAAAAAAAATGCGTGCTCTCCAAAAAAAAAATGTGATAGTTCACTGGGAGGACCGCCATGCCGAAGGATTTAGAGCCTGTTTGGGAGAGATTAAAATAGAATTAAAATTGAAAAATTAGTCGTTATTGTTGACTTTTATTAGACGAGTGGTTCCAATAATGGTCATATTTTTAATTTTAATTGAGTTTTAATTGCTACCAAACAAGCTCGTGTTGCAGATTAATGGTCATATTTTTAATTTTAATTGAGTTTTAATTGCTACCAAACAAGCTGGTGTTGCAGATTCCTTGGAGTAACTACTAGAATATTTTTCAACTCTAATTTTTGGCAGCAGAAATCACAGGAGAAACTTGTGAAATTACCCTTTACCTGTTCATGGACGGTTTGCTTTTTTGACCCAAATGTTCATTTTACTAGTACGGAGAAGGATTTGATGTAGATTTCTGAGAGTAACTGCTAGAATATTATACAACTCTAATGAATTGGTGTGCACAATTCATCTGCATTTTCCGGAAAACGGTCGTTTCAGTTCAAATCAGATGAAAAGTTGTTCCAATTGGAAGACTTTGTTATCACATTATTGCGGTTGATGTGGGTGGTTCCCGAGATAATTGGTCTAATTTTTCTGCTAACTTTGTTTTGGAAGCCTTCACTTCTAGACCTGTCCATTTCTATAAATCGACAGCTTTTGGGTGTTATCTAGCTAGTTTATACCATATTCAGTGTTTAGGAGACTTCATTGCAATGCAAAGCCCTTGTTATTTTATCCCCAGACTCTCCTAAGGGATGAGAAGGGTGGTGTTTGTGGTTTGAAGATAGTTGTTAATCGCTCGTCCACAAGCTTAAACTATTTCCCCCCCGCACACGTTTCCTTTAAATATTCTATTCAATACACCCCATCACATGTAAATTGAGTTTATTTTCATTGAAAGTCGTCAACACATGCACTATTTCAATAAATAGGATGTGGTAGCTGGTTTGGTGGGAGCAAAACTCTAATAAATACCATGTTATGGAGGCAGATTTGGCTCCATTTTTCACTATATAGGAACTCAGTTTAATGATCTTTTAGTCATGTCCTGGTTCATTCCCGATCTAAAAGCTTAAGCTGTTAGAGTGATCACACGTATCCACTTAAATTCTATGGTCATTCTCTGCATAATAATAGCGATTCATTGCATAAACTCGAAATTGCAAAACTACTTACTATGAAGCAAAGATGTGCTTCTGGTCACCTTTTCCCATGTGGTGACATGATATTGCTTCCTTTTTTATACTAGCAAATCTGCGATTTGCTTCCTTTTTTATCTAATACAAATTTGAGCTCAAGAATTGGTAGATGAACCGTCCTGATGTTTGTGTGAAAAGCTGTGTCATGTATTTGTCAAGAATTTTATCATGATATTGCCATGTTACTTGTATATACAAGTATTTTTTTCGTCCTCCGTTCAGTACGTTGATACATTTAGCCTATGTTTGGCTCGTTTTATAAATTGTTTATAAAAACTAATTCAAACATTTTGAGGAGCTCATAAGTACCGTCTATTTATTCTCACATATATTATTTGTTTATAATTTAAACCATTTATGAAAATGCCTTCGTTAGTTATAATAGAAGGCTAATAGGGCATTTGAATGATGAAAAATTATAAAAAGGAAGGAAAATTGGCGCAAATGGTTCATATTATTCATCTTGCATTTTTCTATCCAAATCTTTCAAACATCGTATTTTTGTGGTCTCGAACTTTTATTTCTTTTTGCGTTATTGGTCTTTTTGGATGGATTTCGTTCAAAATGATCTTTTAGTTTGGTGCCTGGGTTGCACTTTCTTTTATAGATAAAAAGAAAGTTGTATCTTATTTTGACGTTTTGACGAAAGTTGAGATTCTCTCCCTAACTAATTTCTTGTCTTATTTTTGTTTCAAATTTTCATAGATTAAAAGTAATCCTCTCTTAGTAATATATTTTTAAAATGACAAAATTGTTCTTATTTTAAATAATTATTTATTATATAAAATACAAAAAGGAACAAAATTTGTCTCCCCCTTCGATCAACTCCTCAAAAATGATAATCGCTCCCAATTACGCAAGAATGGCAACGAGACGTATGAAACGGGTCAGTTATTTTCGTCTATGTTTCGTCGTGTATTTTTGTCACCATGTCTCATCTCCTTCTTAGGCGGGTAATTTCAGTTTCATTCGGAATGGGGTTGACGTGTATCGGATTGTATGAAATTTTTTGCCATTACTACAAATATATGGTGGACTACTATTAAGTCCTTGAAAATGATATCACATAATGCCTTTGTTTCGTATTCATTATTTTTAGTATTCATTATTTTTAAAGTATACTTTTCTCTCTTTTTTTTCAATCACATTTTTCAATAAAATAATATTACACATAAATTCAATAAATTTCTTTATTTTTTAATCTCATATTTTTCATCAAATCACAATTTCAAAAAATATTTTTTACAAATAATGGGAATCAAATGGCTCTATGTCAATCATATGACTAGAGATGGTAGTGGGGCAGGTTAGGGGTGGGACGCTATCGAGTCTGGCCTGCCCCGCCCAGTCACTCCCCCGTCACGCCCCGCCTTAGTCAGGGCGGGGTAGGGGCCTCTCCCGTTTCCTGCCCCCCTTTTCTTTTCAAAAATTTCTGCTAAAATACAAATTCAAAATTTTAAAATCCAAAACAAACAATGTTCAAACAAGCTACATAAATATTCAAAGTAAGCACTCGAAACAAATAATGTCGAAAATTAAACATTTTCAAGTAGAATTATATTGTA
>CAIGRK010086052.1:0-26821 GCA_903798315.1 Fraxinus greggii
AATTTGATAACTAATTAATTTAGCTCAATCCCAAATGGTTTTCTTATTTCTAATTTAAAGTTCAAACTCAATTTAATCAAATTGACCTAAGTTTTACTAAAATCTCTTATTCTACAGTAGTGCCATTATGGAGAAATCGAATTGGAAGCTCAGTTGCACATTTTTTCGTTATTGCGAGCTCGTTATCTTTCTCTTCCTGCGATTTTAACAGTCAAATCTATGAAAAACTCAACGAAGAGAGGCGCAAAAGATATCATGTGATTGTAATACGTTATTTGTAAGAGCTGAAATTGAATATATCATTAGTTAAATAAATGTAGCGTTATTGTAAATATTAAAAAAAATTAATATTTGTACGAAACTCGGGAACAGAACTCGAACGGTTCCATAATTAAATTTGGACCCAACAATTCCATTTATTAAATAATCGAAAATTCGGGTTCAAGAACCAAGCCGAATCAGACCATATCTGCCCCCATTGTATCTTTGTGTACTTCCAATTGGTGTAAATTACATTATAAGGAAAATGTAGATGATGTTGAATGCCTATAAGAGTTGTTCTGTGTAAAATTTAGGGATGGTAACGAAGTGAAATAGGTCGGAGCAACCATTCTCATCTCTCTTCCGTCAGGTATTTTTGGAACATTGCCTTGCCCTTATACCCGGTTAAGGCGGGATGGATCGAGACGAAATCTACCCCATTTATTATTTATTTTTTGCATTTTTTTCAAATCTATAATTGGTGAAAATAATTTTTTTTTCCAATTTATTAAGAACAACTTATGTTCCTTTTATAAAGAATAATGATTTTTTTATTTAATAAAAAACTTAAATTTGAAATGGACTTTAAACGNGGAGCAACCATTCTCATCTCTCTTCCGTCAGGTATTTTTGGAACATTGCCTTGCCCTTATACCCGGTTAAGGCGGGATGGATCGAGACGAAATCTACCCCATTTATTATTTATTTTTTGCATTTTTTTCAAATCTATAATTGGTGAAAATAATTTTTTTTTCCAATTTATTAAGAACAACTTATGTTCCTTTTATAAAGAATAATGATTTTTTTATTTAATAAAAAACTTAAATTTGAAATGGACTTTAAACGAGGTGAGGACTATGGTCCCCCATACTCGCCCCAATCTCGTGGACTAGTTAAAATTAGGATTCAATGTCAACTTCTTTAATGTTTTGACTTGCAGATATCAAAGTCAAAATTTATTTGGCCCGTGTTTGATTTTGATTTTTTTTTAAATCATTTTTTCAAACTCATTTTTAATAACACATTCTTCTAATAAATAATTTTGTTCGTTGATTATTAAATTTTTCCTAATTTGAACAAATCATTTTTCATAAAAAAAAAAAGGCCACTACTCAATAATTCAAAATAAAAGAAGCGCATAGACACTTAGGTACATATATTTATTTGAAACTCTGCGTACTTTTAACACTTATGTTGCAAAAGTGTAGTACATTTTTGATTGTGCACTTGCATAAAAAGAAACTTCTCGATTTCAAGATTTAAGTACATCACAACTATACAACATACTCCATAGTTCCGTATCATTCTAACCATATGGTCTATCTCAATCATCACTAGAAGCGTGACCTAATTCAATTTGCATTAAATAAAATAAACTTCAATGTAGGTTAACATTCAACCCATTATAACATAAAACTAACAACTTAAGCTTGTAGCGTGGCTTAAATTATGCTTTATATTGAGTTCAAGAAAATAATTGAAAGCAATTATCTATATGAAAAGAAGATACTTCGACAACAAAATGAGTAACTTACTTGATACCTATTTTTATCAATAGAAAAATTACTCATTTTAAAACTTCTGATTTTCTTTAATAAGTATACTTTTTAAGCTCGGCCAAACATGCTTTCGGTATTGAATATTAATTCCCGAACACATAGCAAACACGTGGCAACCTCTTTGCTTTTCTCTGTCTTTCTTCTAGTCACAAAGCTACCATTTCATAAAGAACGTGAAATACAATAAAAATAGTATTAATCCCCACACCTAACGGGAAAAAAAATTATAAATGCAATCAATGTTAACTCAGTTTACAATTTAATGAACTGAAAAGCCATCAATTAATTAAGAACTTGAAAAAATAACTCCACAACTGTGCATCCGTCTATCTTGACATGTGAGAACTTTGTGAAGTCATAGAGAAAGAATACAGCAAAAGGACGAGCTCAATCTGCTACCACTTCTACTCATTTTAAACTTCTTTTCACTTTTTTCTTCCTTGCTTTGAGCTTAAGGTCACTCATTGTTTCAACAGTCGGAGCCCGGCTTCTAAATCCTCCAATTTTATTGTAAGTAAATCATCAGAGTCTATACAATCGAAAGTGAGTCTCAAATCCAAACTTTCTCTCGTGTTTACCAGCATTGGATCGACTAAACCTCCATTCATCTCCTTGCGCTGCTTTTCAGTGGTTTCTCGTTCTATAACTTCCACAATAGCATCTACACTACATGAAGTGTGCAGCTTAAATCCATATAACAAGCTACTCTCATCTTGTTTAGACATTTTAAGATGAAGAATCTTGGCAAGGTTTTCAGAACTAAAATCATCAAAATGAAAAAGCTTGGTTACCCTTCTGTTGAAACCTTCATTCGAAGATATTACACGCTTCATTGGTTCACTATAACCTGCAAAAATTACTACGATTTTTCCACTGTCCATGACAGACATTATCTCTTCTAATGCTTCCAATCCATAGTCTTTATCATCAGCCTTCTGCATGGGTATCAAACGGTAGGCTTCATCTACGAATAGAATGCCTCCCTCGCCTTCTTGGATCTGGAAAGATCTAGCTAAGGTTAGTTGCTAATCAATGGTTAAAAAGGCAAAATCAAGTTACGGAGCATTCTGCCTCCGCAAGGCTTGCATAAGCATCAACGCAAACCATAAAGGCGTAAATAGTTCAAAAAATTATAAACATGCAAAATTATACATGTAACAAACCATAAACTATTCAAAAATGCTTAGCATTTCGAGAAAAATAAGTCTAATTTGCAGCAAGAAACATTAAATGGATCAACATATAAGGAAATAATAAATTAACAAAGTAGTAATATTATAATAAGACCATTTATTAACAACTGGGAACTAAAGTTCTAAAGCAAATTAAGCCCCTATTTGAGCCCCGTTCTATAAAAACTCAATTTTTTCCCAAACTCATTTTTAACCATGTATTCTCCCGATAAAATAATTTTACACGTAAAATAAAAAAATTTCCAACTTTTTAACAGTACACCAAAAAATCACTATTAAAAAACTAGTTCTCCCAACAAAATGGGGCTTAAACAAACCCTAAATAAATAACCAACTATTTGAGAACTTTGTTGCCTTGACATGAAGAGAACAAATTATGGTGACAACAACATGAAAAATATAAAAGAAAGACAAAAAGTAAGTTGTGTGTCACAAATCTCCCTCGCTGATAGTCTACTGCCAAAGAGTTTCACAGTTTCACTTGGGGGATCAAATTTCAGTTCTAGTCTTCTAGACTTAGGTTTGGGTGGTGTTTAAACCAACCTAAAAAACTGATGCCGGTAAAGAAAATAACAGTAAAAGAAAGATCAAGGTGTGCATGCCTCAGCTGCCTGCTCAAGGCTTAGGATTGAGGCTATTTATCAATGCTCATGCTACGTATACCTCAGGGTGCAAGCCTCGGGCGCTTGTGGGAGGACTAGTTAATATGTGAAAAACTAGTTGTTTGACTTGAAATATCATTACATGTTGCACCTCATAAATGATCACAAGAAGATATAAACAGTAACGAATAAAACAAAAATCAGAAGTAAGAGGTCATACCTTTCTCCTAGTCTTTGGCCCTGTATGACCAACAAACTCGCCAACCAAATCTGTTCTCTGCACTTCAGTTACCCTGTCCGTAGGAAGAATTCCCACCATGTGAAGTAATTTTCCAAGGATCCGAGCAACCATGGTCTTACCTGTAAATAAAAAGGAAAAATAAAATAAAATAAGAAAGCACACCATAAAATCTAGAGAACTCCCAAACTATCTCAGTATGGGTACTACTGAAAATTTCAATAAAAACAGGAAAATCATGAAAAGTTAATGATTTCCAAAATTTGAAGCCATATAGAACAATATGCTAAATGAATGTCTTCGAACTAAAACTTACAAGGTTTCAGTAAGAATTTAGACTACGAGGAGAGGATACCTGTTCCTGGATTTCCAAGAAAGGCCATGTGAGGAGGTCTTCGGTGTCCAACTTTCAGGCCGAGGGCACGGCGTCTCTCATCTAAGAGCATACCTTTTGCCCATTTCCGAAGTTGTAATTTAAGTGAATGTAAGCCCACAATGTTTGATAATTCATTTTCAAGCGCATCCATCTTGGTTTTCGTCAAACTGCATCCTTCAATAGCTCTACGTTTCTGCTGCTCTTCAAGATGCTTATGGAGTAGTTCACGCAATTTCTCGCTTCCTTGGCCTTGAGAGAGATGATTTATAGGAGTCATGCCCTCCTGCATTAGTATGACATATAATTAACAGCAATCAAGAAAGTATACATAAGAGCAGTAAAAAGTCAGTAAATTAAAACAAATGATACATTAAAAGAAAACAAACTATACATTGTCTTCAGTGCCGCCATCGGCATCATATTCTAACAATGTTTTGATGGTTGAGTAGTCTTCGGACCGAAGTGAGTGCCAGACAGCCAGATGCAAAGGAGTCATCCCATTCTGCCAGAAAGATTTCCAAATAAAATAAGTTGAAACACCTTTATAAGAAAGTCACATGCAAACTTTAATTAATGTTGAAACTGAAAACAAATATGAGAAGCAAAAGACTCACATTTGCTTTGGCTTCAACAAAAGCACCATGAGCTAGAAGCATCTTTACAGCTTCATTACACCCGTTCTTAGCAGCCATATGCAATGGAGTCTCTCCATACTGCCAAATTTAGTAAAATGCAACTATATAACGAGATCAAAGGAATGGATTCATTTTTATTCAGAAAGAGAGTAAAACAGCAGTGCATATTACAAAAGGAGAAACTTACACACCATGTTCTTGGCCTCCAATTCGACCTTTTCGGCTCCTGGCCAATCAAGAAGGAATTTCATTATCTCAACATTATTGTAACCAGCAGAAACATGGAGCGGTGTCTGTGCCATCTGCAACATAGCAAATTGGGAGATATTACAATCCAAATTGAGCAATTAGTTTGTGTTGAAAGCTTCATTTATGTGAACAAATAAAACTGCATTTTGTAGGTGATTTGGTGAGTCCAAGTATAGTACATAGAGAAAAACATATATTTTGGAAATAATGATATGCCAATTGCCATGGTTGTCTTTTCATGAAAATAGAAGCTTCCAATAAGAGAAACGAAATAAATGCAACCCCAATTCTATTAGAGCAAGAGGAAGCTATATATCAAATCCAAAGATTGTGTAAAATTATTATTCATGCGAGAATAAAATTCGTATACACGTAAAGGACACAAAATATCAAAACTTTGCCCTTGCCAAAATGAAAATTAAGAGTCTATCTGATATAAATTTTTTGAGAATAGATTTTGTGAAGAGTGATTTTTTTGGAAAACACATGGTTAACAAGTAGGAAAGTTAAGGGTCCACGTGCAAAACTATTTTATAGGAAGAATGTGAGATTGAAAATGAGTTTTAAAGAATCTGTACCAAACAAGGGTAAATAAAGTTCTGCAATGCCACAGAAATTCTGTGTCATAGGAAGATTCCTTTAAGATTAAAATTCAGCCTCGTAAAACAGAGATTATACTTGCTATTGATTGTTGGTCTTAAAGGACGGGATGGTCAAGAGATAAACATAGTAGAATTGAGGATGCTAACATAGATGCAGGTCATAGTATTAGGAACAAGATAAGACGTGAGAAAATACACTAACAAATAGAAGTGGCACAACTGAGAAAAAGTAGAGGCAACACTTATAGAGAATAAATTAAGCTCATTTTGGCTTAGGCGAGTGAGACATCTATGGTAGAACAGGTTTAAAGTGGGAAGGGGCAAACAAAAACCAACAGGTCCATTGTAGTTACTGAGAATCTTCAACTAGGTATAGCAATCAACAGTATGGGGTCACAATTTCAAGTAACTGATACCAAATTTATCAGGAATAAGGCTTTAATTTCTGTCGTAAGTAATGGACAAAAGGTAAGGCAAAGAAATGGCTCAATGAATAACTAAATAATGAAGGCCGAAGAAAGAATTGCATTCTTATTGTCAAGGTTCCACATGCACGCGTCAAGACAGAATAGAATCACTAATCCAATCTCGTTAAACTAGCACAATGATTCAACGAAAGACGAAAATCCATAGCACACTGTCGACATCCACAACATAATGACTTCATTTATCATATTCATATCCCCCAGAATTCACTTCACATCACGACACCATCTTCATTCCCTCACCACCAACTTAAAGCTCATCTACATGCATAATTACCCACCCTAATCCCCATCCCAAGCCCAACTTAAAGATCATTAACGATTCACTAAAAAGAAATCTTCACAGACCCGTCATCTCGTTGTTATCACCATACAATCATATACTATATTTCTCAATGATGGCAACCATATCAAATCTTGCCCTTTGGCAGCCAAATGCATCATAGTTCAAATGCACAAATATTATGCATCTGATCACATGCTATTATCCGCATCTTACAGGAGCACGAGCATGATCTTGGGAATTTCAAATTTCACCAACGGAAAGAAATTGAACGTGGCTTCAAATATTAGCAGTTGCAGTCAATTGCAGATTAAAGATTTCCTTCTTCAGACAAAATTGCAATCAGAAGTTGCATAAATAAAGCAAACCCGAAATCCCAGATTCATTAATTTATATCTATCCTGAGCCGAGGAAACTTAGAAATGGAAGAAAATCTTGTTCTTGAAAAATCATCAAGTTTCTCAAATCGAAAGAAAATTCCCTTTCTCACGTCCACATTAACCACACAAACATATACACAGAGAGAAAGAGAGCTTACAACGGGATTTCTGTCATTAAGAAGAGAATGGTTGTCACGAAGTAGCTTTTGAAAGGCAATGAGATCTCCATACTGTGCAAAGCCATGGATGGTGGTCGGTCTGGAGAATCTTGACCGTTGATCCTTCACCTTGTGCATTTCCTTTTCTTCAATAATCTCTTTCCTTCCTCAGTTACAGAAAATAACAATCACAAACAAAAGAAGACAAAAAACAAGAAATGGGAAATGGAAGAGAGATTTTTTGTGGAAATTTCAGATGATTTTCGTGAAATGAGTCATTGGTATTGTGCCAACTCGGATATTATTCAGTGACCGCTGTTTTTCATTTCCTTTCTCCTCTGCTCTCTCCCCCTCTCTCTCAACCATAGGAAAGAAAACAGAAAAAAGGAAAAAAAAAAAAAAGTGAAGATTATTTCTTTTGGTTTATGTTTAAAAGAAATTTGAGGATAATTTTAATAAAAATATATTTGAGTAATGAGGAGCTTTTGCTTTTACTTATATACTTTTGAGTAAAAAATATTTCTTATACTGACAATAATTCTTATCTTTTGTTAAAAATAAAATAATTTATTTATTTTCAACTAGACAAAGCTTTAAAAAGTTAATTTTAAGTAATTTATATTTCTAAACATACAGGGAACTTTTTTTTTTATGTAAAAATATTACTTATTTTAAAAGTAATTCTTATATTCTAACAAAATAATAATTTATTTATGTTTAGCTTTGATAAAAAATTTATTTAATTTAAAAAGTACTCATTTTCATAATGAGTAAGGTTTTGGCTAACATGTATATGGAGTTGTCTTGCAAAATATATATATATTTTAAAAAAAACCTGATATTTTAATATTAATATATATATAGTATTAAAATATAAATACTCCAATATAATTAAAAATTAATTTTTCACTCACCAAAATGAATAAGCTCATCAGTTCTATCCCCCAACTAAAAAGTTGCTCATTTGAAGCTCAACACTCCAAAATCTCAAACCCTCAAGCGAAAACCCCTTTCTCTGTATCCCCAACCCCCTCAACACGAAATGCAGAGATTTTGCTGCAGATTCCGATCAATGGCCTCTCTTCAGTACATTCCAACGCTTCAAACCCACAATTCCTTTTCTATTCCCAATCGTCTCCTCCGTACTTCTCCAAATTCAATTCGACCCCTCTTTACCCATTCCGTAATTTCCCCTGATTTTAAGCCTCTTTTCAGTGCCCCTTCCGTTCCCCATATTTCTCAATATTCTCCTCTACCGTCTCCCCACGTAAGTAACGGATCCCAATTATTATTATCATCATTTTTTTTTGTATTCTGAGAATTAATAGCGGAAAAACCTATGCCATTGTACCTCATGCTCCATGGTTGTACCTTGCTGCGGCAATTTGCAGTGATTGAGAAAGGTTACGTGAAATAGACTGGATGGTTTTCTTTGGTTATTTTTTTCTCTTCCATTGTTGCTTAAGACTTGCTTTTGTACCTTGTGATTTTTTGTTTATACCTTGCTCTGACAATTTATGGCGTTTGAGAAAGTTAAAGTGAAATACCTATTTTACTGTAGTTAGTGCTTTTATCCCTTTATTGCTAAAGACTTGCCTTTGTACCTGTGCTTCAAATGTTGCAAGGAGTTTAAACAGCTTTTGGACTATAATCCCAATTAAAGATGTGACTATCCTTATTCATGCAATTTAGATAGTTTATAGTACCTTGCGCTTTAAAAGATTGTACCCGTCCCTGGAACTGTTAGAGGCTCCCAGCATCAAGACATTTTAACTTTCGGATATCTTAATTTTTCTATTTGAATGCGTAATAACCTTCACCTTTTAATCCTCAATTTGTTAACTTTTTGGGTTCTGCTCATTTTATTTTGTGCTTGAATGGCTGCTATGAAGACGTGGGAGAGTACGAGGCATTTTCAAGAAACACGTGAACTTTACTTTTTTCTGGCCAGTTGCTTTTGTTTATTTGTCCATCTTTTATACTGTGAAACAGTATGGTGGAACCTATGATATTTGTGCAATAATATGCAGAAATTTAGGAATCTGTCTAGTTGTACATTTATTTGCTTTCATTGTGTGATTTTAGTTCATGCAAGTGCGGCAAATTACTGCAAAGCAGAGGAAAAGGAAATTGAAGAGCAGGAAACCGATGACGCCGGTCACTTCCAAAGTCAAGAAATATAAAATCAAGGGTTATTCGTATGTATATGACTAAAGATATCCATCCATCTACATGTATCTATTATATTTCATAATGCATAAATGATATGTGCTAATATGATTCAGTTTTGAATTGAATTGAATTGATCAGGTCTTTTAAGGGCAGATTTAGGGTAATGCATGATGGACAGATTCGTAGGTGGAAGGAGGGGAAACGACACAATGCACATTTAAAGGTCTGACAACATATTTTGTTTTACAAGAAAATTTAGTAGTAAAGATCATAAATTAGAGTAAGATGTTTGAATTTGCTTTTTATTGGTACTTCTACAAGTAATTCCTAATGTTTTGAATTTGTTGCTTGAGAAATTAGAGCTAGCGCTTTTGTTTTTCCTTTTTATTTGTTTTCTGCAGTCCTGCATTTGTTGCCTAAGCTGTCCTAGTTATGAAGGCTCCTTAAATAAGTTAGCATTTGGAAAAAGTTGCCATCCTAATGATGGTTTTTATCACATCTTGGGGAACTGAAGGCCTGAAGTGGTTTAGTGACAGAGGCCGATGCTTATGGCCAAAAGCTGAGTTGTGGTATAACATAAAGAATAACTGATACCGTAGTTCTAAAAAAACTCATTCTTCCTGCTTTTTGGTTATGACATTGCCAGCTCATTATAAAAAAATTACCCAGAACTAATATTATATGCAAAAGAGTTACGTTTACATTTTCCTTAAATCTTGCTGTCATTTATGTTATGAAGATTCTGTAGAGTCACATTTCTCAATGGCTACTGACTTAATCATTATGAACTATGTTCTGACTGCCCCTTTTATTTCCCTTTCAAAAAGCACATATTAATGATCCTTATGGAGTAGAGGTATACATCTATGTATACCTATTAAATTGGTTCCAAAATATATTGATAAAATTCAGTAATGTGGTGAATTTATATATATCAACTTTTGCAAAACACGGTAAATATAAAATATATAAATAGTTTTTCATCCATATTCGTATTGTCAAAACAGAGTTACAAAACATATAATAGGCCAACAAAGAACTCCATAACATATACTCATGTACTAAGCTTTGAGATCCTTGGAGAATCTCCAATAGGCTCTTTAAAGATAAGACACTCTTTATCTTAAAGAGTTAACCCATAAAATTATGCTCCAAGAGGCTGTTTAGATTTCTTAAAGAGTTAACCCATAAAATTATGCTCCAAGAGGCTGTTTAGATTAACATTTTAATTTAGAGAGTAAGTTTAACTCTCCAAATTTGAAGAGCCAAGCCCACTTTCTATAATTAAATGCATTCAAGTTATTTAAAATATCATTGGATGGAAATAATATAATAATTTGAAGGGAAGCTAGTGAAAATAAAAGATGGGGAAAACAATAAATATTTTTTTTAGAGAAGTAAAATTAAGCGTTATAAAGAACCCGTTGGAGCGCTTAAATTTTTTGCTCCCTAAATTTATAGATGCTCTCTAAATTGTAGAATATGCTCTTTAAAAATAGAAAGTGTCTTAGAAATGCTCTTGGGAGGTTGACAATGACAAACCACCAAGTTCTTTGGAGCCTATGGCTCGCAAGGCTAACCTATATAAGGATAAGTGAGCTAATGACTCAATAAGCAATCGTTTGCACAAATCACAACGAAGACCAACATGATTTCTATTGTACATCCTACAACGTTAAAAAGGCATCTCATCACTGTGAGCAATATCCTGTTCGTTTGTTCGTTATATCGATCAACTTGATTGGTAACTATATTTTTCTTTTGGGCCTCCTTTACTCTTCTACTGATTATGACCTAGAATCACGAACCATCTTACCTTTATCTTAATTGGCCCTACTCGAGTGCGTAATCAACCCTCCACCCCGTTATCATCACAGAGCCTAATCACCTCGTGTTATCTCTCAAGTACGGTGCCCATGTTCTATTGCCAGTAGGGCTTTGCCCATCACGCTCTGTTTTTCAATCCATCATCACCAACGATATAGTCTCTCCAATTAACCTCCTCACCGAAGAGTTTCCCTACCACCATCTACTCATAACATGTCATATGCATTGCTTAAGTGCTATAGCAAAGGGTAAGAAAATTTCTCAGAGAATATGTTCGTACAATGCTTGAGCATTATTGAACTTGCTGATTCTAAATCATAAAAATACATGCACATGTCATGAATGAACAGACGTCATTGACAAACATATGATTCTTCACATAGAATGCTAGACTTTGTGTATTGCAGGTTACATAGTCACACTTCCTCACATATGAATGCCATGATACAATATGGGTTCTATCATATCACATCAAATTAATGTCTTGCATTATAATTGAAATGCATTTCTACGTATCTCAAATACTAATTAAAAAAAAATGGAATAATGAAAATATGAGATTTCCCTGAGCCTCATCAATGACCTGTCCATGAAACTGAGCGTCATCATGGACGTGCCCATTGCAATTGAACAATTTCTAGGCTTCAATAAAATTATCCAAAAGAACAAATGCCCTTATGTTCTCTTACCCAAGTTATAATTCCATTACAAATTATTAATAGTTTAGGCCTATGATCTCATGTAATTGTCATCAGACATCAGTGAAATTAGTTTCCAAGGCTTATTTTTACGTGGTTTTTTGTCGGAGATGCATACATACCATTTTCTAATCTCTTCAATATTGTTCACACTGTGGGGGGTGGGGGATGTATGTTTTTTGAGGGTAAGGGGAAGTTGTTACATACTGCTTGATTGTCTAGAGAAGGAAATCGTCGGTGGAGCTGCTGCATCCTTGTTGGTTGATTATTGTTGGTTGGTTGATATGGGATGTATGTTTTTGAGGGGTAAGGGAAAGTGGTTACGTACTGCTTGATTGTCTAGAGAAGGAAATCGTCGGTGGAGCTGCTGCATCCTTGTTGGTTGATTATCGTTAGTTGTTTTTATAGTTCCTTTATTACGTAAGTGACATAGTTACTAGCAACCTGTGATACTCGGACTCTTGTTTTCGGTTGACATCCTCGTGTCGACACGACATGACACGAGTACAGTATGAAATATGGACCGAACACTGCAATTTTCAATCGAACACGACAACCTAGGAAGGCTTACCATGGCGGCGCCACCGTGGAGAAAGTAACAGAAATCTGACTAGATGGCAGTGTGGTGGTGTCTGAAAGGTGGAGACTCGATTGGTGGGTGCAATTGCGATCGAGGCGCAACTGAAATTGTTAGTAGCGGTAGAGATCGGGTAGCGGCTGGTTTATTTGATGGGTTTGGCGTCGTTGGGGATAAGGAGGAGGATATAGTGATGGCGGCATGGCGAGGTGGAGGTGGTGGTCCGATGAGAGGCTTGGGCAAGGGAAACATCGAGTTAGCTTAGGGTTTGTGGTTAGGATTGTACTGGTTTTGGGTGTTTTAATGGCTTGAAGGCTTTGGTGTTGGTGGTGGGCTATTGATTGTTAGGTTTCAGTTTTTTGATGGGTTGGTTTGAACTAATTAGATAGATAGGTGAGCCTGGGAATATCGGGTTATAATGGTTGTGTATATGGACTATTATGTGTTGGGCTAGGGTAATATAGGTAGATTGGACTCCAACATGAAAAGAACTTTGAGTTTAACATCAACTTATATATAATAAAAAAATTGTTAATTATTAATTAACATTTTAGATGTGAATTTCTCGGGAAAAAAAATTGAAGTTTGTAAGTCATGCACGTACCCGTGTCCGAAATTTGGACTTTTTTTAATCATGTTCTCGTATTCTACATTTCTAAAAATAAAAGATCCGATACTTAGATACGTACTCATACGCAATATCCGTACTTGAGTCCGAACATCATAGCTAGCGACAATTTGCCTGAGATGAAAGATAAGGAGGCTGGGAAATAAAAGCGGAGTAGCAGAATGGGAGTGGTGGAACAGTTTAAACTCCAACCTTTTTATTTCAAGTACAAATCTGAGGATTCTCAATGTCTTTATAAGTTAGTGTTGTGATTATGTGATGACATGTTTGAATACCTCGTTGTTTATTAGTTTTGTTTGAACTTTGAATACACATACCTGTCAGCAAAATCATTAGTTATGCTGGTGGTTTATTGCACGAAAATAACAGTTGCATTTGTTTGCTTTTTGTCTCCCTTCTGCATTTATGAACCACACAAGTTAGGAATTTGGTTTTCTTTATTTGCAGATAAGATCCTCTAGGTGATCTACAACATTCTTTTCTTGGTTTTATTTTTCTTTTTTCCAGTATAAATTGCTATGCAAGCTTTCTTGTATATTTTAATACAAAACATACAAAATTTCAAAGCTCATTTAGCTACCTATACAATTGTGATATTGAGCCGATCTGTTATTTATTGCAGTCAAAAAAATCTAAACGTAGACTCAGACAACCTGGTATAGTCCCTCTGGCATACGCAAAGGTGATGAAGAAACTCAACTTTTGTGGTTGAACCAAGTGCCCTCAACTGCTGCCAACATTTCTTGCTTGAAACTGAAGCATTCAGGGATCTGATTTTGTGGGATGGTGATCTTGTCAATTAATTTGACATAATTATATCTAATTGAGTGGTTATAGGCTCTCTTGCTGGACGATCCAGTATTTGGTGATAGATGTTTGAACAGTGAACATTTCCTTTTGTTAACCATTTCTTTCATTTTCTGTACGGCTCTCGTTTCTATAATAAGCATAGGTGCACGTATTTTTTCCTGTAACAAATGCAAGACTCAAAAATTGCTGAAGATTGTCGTTTCGTTATTCATGTTTTATTTGTTATTTTTTCTTGCTGTATTACTTGTCTGTAGTGTAGGTAATACGTAAGACTAAAAGTAGCTCAATATGGCTGCTTGAACTTTCAGTGTCAGATCCATTAGCTCTAATGCAGCATCTTTGTTCCAAAGTTCCCCAAGCCTACAATTATTTACAAAGAAAGGTAACAAAGAGGAGACAGAAGAAGCCCTGTTTGACAATCATTTTTACCGAACTTTTTTTTTTAAACTCATTTTCAACCACACATTCTCATAAATAAGTATTTTGTACGTAAATTTAAGATTGTTTTCCTATTTTTTAACTACATATTCTTCAAAAAATCATTATATCAAAATTCATTTTCCCTAAAAAAATTTTTTTTAATGGTTGTCAAATAGGAGCTAAATATGTCGTATCAGTAATTTATACATTCCATTAGATTTGAGAGTACTTTCTTGATTGTGGAAGCCATTGTTTTATTACCGCTCACAATCTGAAGCAAAAAACTCTGGAGCATATAACTACTGCTAAATGATCAATATATAGCATTTGGTGATATGTGAGCCTTGAGAATTTGTATATATTATTGGCAGACAATATGAAAACAAAATATTCTTTACAACTTGATATCCCAAGGCGCCTCTGTATTTGCGTCTATCTTTGCTTGAAGATTTTCACGAGTCGAAAATCAGAGATTACGGGGTTTCAAGTATTATGTTACTGGCTTTTAAATCTCTGAAAATTATCTGTGATAACGAGTATTTGTGAAGGTAGAGCAATCCTTGAGCAATCCCATCGACGATGTTGGAACGTCTATCCCATTTTAAGAGCTCCTCCTTTCCTGGATCTGTCACGAATACCATTAATTGCAAATTACAAATTTATGATTGTACTGTCATGATGCATGGTCTAGATTTGGAGACTATTGTAATGTGAATTGATTCAAGTGAGTGGTGAAGTGGAGAATCAGTTTCTTAATGGAAAATGAGCATGTATTTAAGCTGGATTGGTGTGTTAACCTCCAGGTGGAAGTTGAAAGTGTTGACCAGGTACTTCATCGGAAGCCTAAATGAACGAATTGTAGGAAATAGACGGTACTTACAAAAGAGAAAGAAGTCCCAACTTTTGTTGGGCATGTTGTCATAGACTATAACATTTTTTCGTCTCCATCGAATGCAAAAACCCAATAAGTTGACAAGAATCACGTGTTGGATTTTAGATACAAGTATCAGCTCAGTTTTGAACTCGAGCAATCCTTGATTTGATCTTCATGAGAGCACCATTACTGCTATTTCTCGCCCTAACAATCATTTGTCCCTGAAATGACACATTAACATGGAAAATGCGCTTATAAATAACAAAGCTTTACATTGAAACAATACTATAGATAACATTCCTCTAAACTGGAATGTTGAGGTCTTCTATTAACTCTTCCTGAAACCATTTATGGTTGTAATGTGGAGTATTTGGGATACATTTATGGGATAAGAAGATTAAGAGCCCGCTTGGCATGACTTATGAAAAGTCAAAATGAGCTTTTGAGCCCGTTTGACTAATTTTATGAAAGCGCTTTTGGTAGTTAGAAGAGTTTTTAGAGAAAGTTGATTTAATATGACTTTCTCTAAAAGCACTTTCGAAATAGAAACCTTTAAAAATTAATTTTCAAATAAAAATTAAGGAGGCTTTCTCCAAAAGCTCTTTTACAGAAATCAAAAGTAGAAGCAAAAGCTATGCGAAACGAGCCCTAAAAAAGAAGATAAGCTCTTCATTTATAAAGACTCTAGTTTTATATCACAATAATCTGCAGACTAAAAGGACGACTAGTTATCCATTTATGAAGGCTTGAGTTTTGAATCACAATAATCTGCACATCGGATGTTCAAATTGCCCTTAATTGCTCGATTGGTTGAAATAGCAAAATTGGAAGCCTCTCGAGAGAGATGCAGTGAGGAAAGAAAACATCTTGCATATTGAGATTTGCTCACCTCCAGAGAAATGAAGACAGAACCAACAGACTCAACTTTTCACGAGTGTTGATGGATTTTTGAGCGCATTTCAGCGTTATTAGCGCATACTATGATGTGATTATTGGCATATACACCTCACATCTTGATCTTAGCACAATGGAATGTTTGCACCGCATGCAAAGCTTGTAGCTTATTTGATATAATTCCACTCCACCAATTTGCGCATTTAGATGCATATGATTTTGTGCGTCAATGCATGTACTCGGCTTAAAAGATGCAGAGAGAGTAAAGAACTCTAGAGGAATGGGTATGTTAGGGAGAGACACTTTACTGAAAAAAGAATAAGATTCATATTTCATATCTTGGATCTGGTTATCCCAATTCTCTGATGAGTTTAATTAAGTCTGTTTGTGTCCAGCGGTAACTACATGAAATATTTTATTGCTTCAAAGAGAAACTCCAATCAAGTTCACCGTGAGGTGGTCACCATATCCAGGAATAATGGCGAGCTTTGTAGATAAGGTTATGAAGTTGAGCTTTGCCATATTGGTTACGCCTAAGATAGGTAAGAGGCCTTCCTGTAAGGATGAAGTTCAACAGATTAACTTCTTTTAACAAACAACAATAAAAGTAAATATGCAAATACAACAAGAAAATAAAGAACACTAGATTTTCGCCCTTAGGCAAGAGGTTAAGAACAAAGTTTCTAATCCCATTTTGAGCTTCCGCCAACCAGAAAAAATCGCTATATTATCAAGAATCAAACTCTGTTCACGGATTACACCAGGCACTTTGACGAATCACCCAGGATTATATCACAGAAGAGGAAACCCACAAACTGATTGAAACAGTACCACTCAAGGGTACCAAACTAGCTCTTTACTAATCACTCAAGATACATAAAAGAACTATACAAAAGAGATCTAAAGAAGCTTCCAATTTAGATTGCAAAACAGAGACGGCGAGAGAGAGTACAAAGAGAGTTCGAGAGAACGAATTATGAATGAATTCCAATCAACACTCAAACCTAGACGCGTATAAGAGAAGCCACCAGAAGGTCTCCATCCGACGGTCCGCAGGATGACACTCGGCAACATCTCAACCTGTCTAGGCTTTTAAGTAAAATCGTGTTTTATCAAAGCACGCTTAAACCCGAAGGAAACAAGAGCCACCATGTAATTAAGCAATGATCCAGCCCAACAGTATCAATTAACAGATTCAGCCCAAATTAGCAACAGTCACAGCCCAGTCATCATTGTGCCACAATTTCTCCACACTTCCGAATTCTACAACAAAGATCATTGCTCAGCCACGGACAGAGCGTACCAACTAAGCAAATTGGAGGCATATCAGTCACTAGTGATCAATGGATCGATCATCGCGCAAAAAATATCTGGGCAGAAGAAAGACTGCACATTACATGAAGAATGAGTAGTACCAAAGGTTTAGCCCTGTTCTCTTATCCATGGACAAGAGAGCTGACAATCATTACTCATTCTCTCGCCTTCCATGATATCTGCAGACTACTTCAACAAATACCAGTCGAACTCGTTTGTTAATGGTAGCCAAGGATACCAATAAAAACTATTCATCGTTAAAATTATTCGGTCGAAACAAAGTAGTTCAGTGCAGGAGAACTAGTTCAGTGGAAGGTTTCCGAGGCACTCAAAAAGTTGGATATGGAAGTTAAAAGCGAATTGGGATGGCAGCCATGGACTTGAGCATATGGTCTACCTAGAATCCTAACAGCTCAGGGACAGACAGAGCAAACTACTTATTAAGATACTGAGTTTTGTATGCCTTAAGAAGTTCTATACATAATAGTTACTGTAACCAAGCACCTCTTTTTGTGGTACTGAAGTGTTGGCTTCATCCAGTGATTCTCAGACAATCATTTGACAATGACCTAGGCTTAATTGAAGCGGCACGCAATCTTAATGTTTGATCAGCCATCAAATACTCATCCTAAATGCTAAGACTTTTGTCGAAGACAACATTTTAAATGAATGTATCCCTCTCAAAAAACCTGAGTTCAAGTTGTGTGTCAGACATTTGATGGAAAATATGAATATGATCTACATGTGTAGGTTGTGTTTACAAAAACATATATATTAATAAATATGTCGCCTCTCTAACAATTCAAGATTTTAAATAACTAACCATTTAAGAAAGATTCAGCATGCAAAACACAGTCCTTGAAAATAACGACAAAATGAAGAATGATTATTCATTCAAAATTTACCTTATAAAACTGGGCCAAAACCGCCCTCACACAGTTTGCTTTCTGATGAAAATCTATTCGTAGAAGCCATAATAGATGAATATGTAAACAGTCTAAGATCATGTCCCTTTCCCCCATCATTTTCCAGTTTGTCTGTTTCTGTATATTCCTCTAGGGTCATCAGTTCATGTGGTTCTTCCTCCCTTTTCCCTGCAAGATGATCACCAAAATATCAACATTACATTGGCAATGAATATAATTTAAACACGGAAAATCTAAGAGTTATCAGAAATATACCTCGTTTAATTTTTCGGACGATGAACCATGAACAGGCTGTGTAATAGCAGAACTACTGTAATCACAACAGCATTGACTATCCAAATCATCTTCTTCCTTTCATGTCATTCATCATTTGCATATAGTGAGTCAGAATGATTAATTTTCTTGGATAATTGCAATTACATGAATTAACTTCAGAAAGCATGAGACTAACCAAGAAAATTTACACTACATTTTACAATTTACTTTTGAAGAATATAAGAATTGGATTGAACCAGAGCTGATTGGTTTTGATATGGTGTAGTTCATTTTTGTCCGTAGAACCAATATTTCTATTTTCATCACAATTCCAAATAAATCGGTTTGGCCCAATTCTCAAGAAACTTGAAACAAACCATCTTAACATAACTTTATAAATTTCAGTTCAATTACTGATTATCAACAGTCAATCATTATATAGTGAAATTTTAACTAAAATTTAGTTATATTGTGGTTAAGATATCCAACTTATAATTCGGACATTTCTGTATTAGCATCATCCTTGCTAAATCCCTAGGAACGGCAATGGGACAAGACGGTTGAAAACTCACGCATACACGATCGCTGCTACTCGCCCCTAGTTTTTGGTACCGCACTTGGGTACTATCCTTTTAGAGAAATAAAATAAATATTTTATATATTTCCTAATATTTTAATTGTCTTCTATATTCGAATTAATCAAATAGTAACAAGTGTCATTAACGTTCAGCGAACCAGAATACAATGCGTGGCGAACCAGTCAATAGACCATAACGCGCACACAGTAGACCTGAGACTGAGAGGCTAGTCAAGGTGATGGGGGCTCGAAATTGCCTTGTGATTTATGGAGAAAATTTTAAATTGCGAACATAAAAGCATCACACTGGTTGTTTTCACAATATTCAAAAATAACTTGAAAGTTCATCGTTAAACTAAATAAATTAAAATTCTTTGTAGTTTGGTTGATTCTAGTGACTTCAAGACCATCTGAAAGGATTTTTGCATCACAATATCAACGGAAGCAGTCGCACATAACTCTGGTTTGGTGCCCCTTTTACAGCTTTGGGACATCTTTATAAAGATAAAAATGTGGCTTACTCCTTCTAGCTTTCAAGCTTCATGGAATGCCAAAAAACGACAGTAAGTGACCGAAATCCGTCATTGAAACATATAAACATGCACATACGAACAACATAACAAAAATTTTGAGTCTTGTTGTGTTCGGTTTTTAGATTTTTATCGTTTGTGCATCATTTGATCTTGTAAGCACGGGTATGACACAAATTTTTTTATCAATATACATTTACATTTACTGTTAAAGAAGGAAAAAAGAAAAAAAAGAAACAACATAACAAAGAATATGCTTCTATTCATTATTGAAATTCTATGCAAATCTATCAAACTTCTTTGCTTTTGTTCTGAGAATGCAAATATTATACTTGATTAAAATTTCAGAAAGAATCGAGTTCTTGAAGGACTATGTATTTTAATTGAGCAAGAAGTCTTATCATTTTTAAACATGTACCTGGTGGGTTTAAAATATAAATAATTTAAGATAATATAAAAATGGACAACTGAATTCTTAAATGGAAATGGCTGAAGACTGGAACTTGTTACAAATGATAGACAAAAGTCCGAGATGAAAAATTGAAAAATTGAATGAACATAGTAGAGAAAAAGCAAGAAAATTCGAACAATCCAGCCTCGCCAAGACAGTTTGTGGGTCCGACACATATACCCTATAATAGGGGATTATTCTTGCGAAATTTGCAGNATCATTTTTAAACATGTACCTGGTGGGTTTAAAATATAAATAATTTAAGATAATATAAAAATGGACAACTGAATTCTTAAATGGAAATGGCTGAAGACTGGAACTTGTTACAAATGATAGACAAAAGTCCGAGATGAAAAATTGAAAAATTGAATGAACATAGTAGAGAAAAAGCAAGAAAATTCGAACAATCCAGCCTCGCCAAGTCAGTTTGTGGGTCCGACACATATACCCTATAATAGGGGATTATTCTTGCGAAATTTGCAGAAACATTTCCATGTACCACGAAAATGCAAAGGTCGAGCGAGTCGAAGTACAAGATTCGAACCTGACCATCTATCTAAGAACATTGCACAAAAAGGGAGAGATTGTTCCTTCATTGCTTCTAACAAAGTATTGATACATTCATTCACAGTATCAATACCTTTCGAGAATCTAGAAATCATGAAAATTCAGGTAGTTGTCACCAAGATACTGTCAAAAAGTCCTTCGACAACTCAAATTCATTGTTATAATATTTGGTGGTCATAAATTGCACAAGTAAAATGATATTACACATGTTGGGTTTTGATATTGCTAATTATGTACAAAGTTTGTGAATAAGTAATTGTCTTATAATGAGCAAGAAATATCCAAATTTCTGCCGGATTTTATTGAACTCATAATTCAACATATACTTTTTTTTATGAATGTCAACTAAATATAGCAAATTGCTCCCGGTCGTTCAACCGTTTGATAGCTATTACCCACCAGTAGGAGATGTAAAGATTGATAAATAAAAGAACTTCTTATATGATTCATAATCATATAGCAGACAATATTTTAGACCATTTGCATATTACACCAATTTAACCGATAAATATCAAACAATGGATGGGTATCAGGCCATGACGATCCAAGTCACCTTTACACCTCTAGTTTAAACCCACAACTGACTAAATTAAATTAATCACAAGTAAAATCATGCCTTCAATCTACACGGGGATTGGCAATGAAAATAACCTTTGAAGGAGTAGGTTTTCCCCGAATATCTATATGAATCAGATCTCAGAAGAACCCAAAATGTATAAATATGTATGTGCAAATGGGGTGGAAACATATAAATTATAATTGGGATAAAATGCTTGCAGCAAAATGGCCAAAAATAAAAATAAAAAATGATCATATTATTTTTTTCTGGGGTTGAAAATGATTAATCTTTGCTGCTGTCTATCCCAATAACAGCAACAAAATACTAGACGAGAAACCTAAAGGTATACACGCACTTTTTCACTTACAAATTCAAAGTCATTTGAGAGTGATTCAAATCAAACCCTCCATAATCAACGCTTCTTTCCTTTTCACAAAGTCGGAAAAAACAAGGGAAAAAAAAAAATAGAGCCACTCAGCATTATTTGCAACATTTTGGATTTAACACTGCACATACTATATACCTTAACATACGTTGCAGCACCCGAAAGAAAGTGTATATCAAAATCAGCCCCTACCGGCATTATTATGGCGTTGGTTTCTAAAGTAGCCAAGAAGTTGCTGAGCCTGCAGGAGCAAAATACGATTTTAAGTACTCAGTGTCAAGTATTGAAGAACATGTTTGGTATACTGGACAGTACTATGAAAATTTTCTCATTTAATACTCTCCTGTATTTGCCAATTCTCATTACCAAATATGCCAATAAAGTAAAAAGTCATTAATACTACACCTTTTCTCTAGCTCTTGGGGTACCCGACTGCGACAACGCGACCAATGGAGGAACAGCTCCTTCTTGGAGAACCATACTGCAAAATCTGTTGCTATTAGTACATAACTGCAGGAGTGCAGCAGCAGCATTTTCCTTGCCTCTTGCCGACCCAAGCTCAGCCACCTCGACCAGGACCGGGATTCCTCCTTCCTGACCAATTGCCGTCCTTCCTTCTTGAACAGTAGCCAGATTAGACAAAACGGCAACTGCCTTATCAACCATTCCAGCGGCAGGATCCATCAGGTCTATAAGGAACTTTACGGCACCTGCCTGCACAATACGGGCCTTGTTTTCATGAAATATTGACAAGTTAAACAAAGCTGTGGCTGCATCTTTCTTGCCCCTAGGAGTTCCATTCCCCAATAAATCAACTAGGGGTTTAATTGCTCCAGACCTGCCAATCTTGATTTTGTTTTCTTCTATCACTGAGAGGCTAAAAAGAGTTGCAGCAGAATTTGACTTAGCTTCAGGGCTCCCTGTCTGGAGGACATGAATCAAGGGTTCTATTGCATTTTCATTTCCGATGGCGTTTTTGTTGTTGTCATTGATTGATAAGTTGAGAAGAGCAGTAACTGCATTTTCCTGTACTTCCGCATCAGTTGAATGAAGTAGATTGACCAACAAGCTGATGGCCCCACAATCTGCAATTACAATTCGATTATCCGTGTTATGCTTCGCAAGAAACCGCAGTTCAGATGTTGCAGTCCTCTGCGCATCAAGGGAAGTACTATTCAGGTCCTCAACCAGCTTCGAAACGTGTGCTTCAACTTCTGAAAGATCAGCCCTAGATTCAACTGCAGGAGAAGAAACTATTCTTGGCATAAACCTCTGTGATGGCCTCCGCCAGATCGTTGGGACACGAGATCTTTTCTCCAGTCTAGATGGGATGTCGGGATCTCTTTCCCGGGCATTCAAGGTAGAAGCAGACTGGGGCTCTGACTTTAGCTCTTCAGAAGCATTTCTACTGTGGACTACACCCTGCAATGACACCTGATTGCCATCAGCAGGCGTCCCTTGTGAAATATTAGAATTAGAATGCATGCTGGAGGCTGAATTAGTACGATTATGGCCCTGAGATGACCATTCATCAGCACCAGCAACATTATTTCTAGATGGCGATGTCAAGAGATGGCCACCTGAGTTCAAACTTCTCTCTTCCAAGTGGTCCGATCTGTCATCAGAACTTCTGAGAGAGATTCTATCAATGTCCAACTCGTTCCCATTCACATCAGCTCCTGGCAACGAATCCTCTGAAGATGAATGAAGATGAGATGGAGAAAATCCCTCTCGTTGGACTCCATTAGACGAGATTGAAGTATTTATTGGAGAACCCAACAACCGAGTTGGATCTGGTACAGGAGAATGATTGATTCTTCTGGCTCCACCTGACTCCACATGCACAAGAAATGGAGATGGCTGGTTCAAGTTAATAGACTTCATGGGGTCGGGCAGCTTTACATCATTCAACTCACACCAATTTGCAATCAATGCCTTGACAGTGTAATTAGGAATAAGATTAGCGTGTGACAAAGTTTGCCGTGTTTTCGGGCAAACAGTAAGCCCAAGATCAATCCACTTCCGTATAAAAGCTCGCTCGTATGTTTGTCCAGAAGCAACAATTACGGGGTCTGTCATGAGTTCAAGTGAGAGAGGGCAACAGAAATCAGCAGGTATTGGAACAGGATTACAGCTGTCCGACTGTTTCTTGATAACAAGGAGCTCATGCATGTGGGTAACCAAAGCAATCATTTCATCGATATATTCAACTTCGTCAGATTTTTCAGCTTGTTCAGCATTTTCTTTCAATTTCTCAAGGGCCACAGCCTCGATCAGAAGTTCCTGGTTTGATTTTAAGCTCAGGCTATCAGCAACTTTTGCCAGGGTCTCAGAGCTGGCTCCAGGGCCCTCAACATTAGCTATCGTGATTGTTGCTGTTCTTTGTTCATATCCCATATGCTTAATTTTCTGTACACAGTGCTGTAATAGTGGACATAGGACATCAAAAAGGATACTTCATGTATCGTACAATCATAGATGCCTAAATCAAACATTTTAGACACGAAATGAGCAAGGATAAAATAACACATTACTGGCTGTTACCTCAAGAATGGTAGCACTTAATTCAGCAGGTAAACATTTATTAGAAGATTTCAGCAACTCGAGAATTTCCAAACCAGAAAGTTGGATATTTTTCATCAATGGTTCAACTTGTAAAACCTATATATCAAGGACAAATCAGTCAGATAACAATTATTTTCACTAGCATATACGAGGCAGCAATAAAATAGCATTAGGTTTCAATACATTGTAAGTACAGTTATAGCATGTCTTGTATGGTGGCCACGTCTGGACAGTATTAAGAAAGAAAAGAAGCTAAGATATTGTCTATTTTATTGTCCAAAATGATTTAATACTATGTACCAAACATGCACTTAGAGAATTATTCGGAAACAGCATTAATGGAAATTCCATCATTACCAACATTCACCGACTTATGTTGCATAAGAAAGAAACTTTAAGTAAAACTATTGATCTTATCACGTACAAAGTAGATTTTACTCATCAATGGTTGCCAGATTTCAATTATCTCTTTCAGTTCACCAACAGACTGACGAAGTCCAGCAAATGGCTTTTGAAGCATTTCATTTGAAGCAATTTCAGCATCAATAATGACATCAAGGATTTCCTTTAGCAACTTCAGTATCTCCTCAACCTTCTGATGGTACACCTGAACTGGTTCACATTCTATATTCTCACAAGATGATAATTGGAAAAAACAAGAAATACTGTTGAGAAGCGATTTAAGCAATGATATCTCCATCACCTGGTCCATCAAAACAAGTACTCTCAATAAAGCAATCTTGGAAGATATATTTAGTGGATGTACAGAAGGCACACGGGAGTTGCGAACACGGAGGCAAAGCGATTACTTCAAATCAATAGAAATATCCATCTAGGAAGGTTCCAGGATAAAGCACTAAAATTTAATATAGGAGACAGGATATTGAGATGTCATGAGCTAAGCTGTCAAAGAAAAATTCTTAGGAAATTTGTATTATAATGAAAACAAGCATAGTAATACATCTTTTTCTAATTAAGGGATCTCCAATATTCCATCAAGACGTTTGGGGAATGTAGTTAATAAAAACCGGTTTGATAAGCACAAGAACGTCCTTGAAATTTAAACAAAAGTGAGTCAGTCACGTCATTGGATGGCTCACTTGAATCAAGGAAAGAAAGCCATATAAAATAAACATATAGACAAAAAAGATTGAATCCGATGTATAATAAACAGTGGTAATTCCATTTTCTTGAGGAGAAACGAACAAAATTAATATCTTCTTTGCTCAAAAAAAGATTATCAATCACCCACACACTAGTCAATACTCGATATTGAATGAACTTACCAAATTAAGGAAAAAATGGATATTTACATTTCTCTTCCATCAAAAATAACGATTCCTTTTCCTAGGAAATAATACACATGCAAACAAGCTAACAGAGCCCACTTCAAATTAATTAAATAAAATCGTTCAAATCATTCAGCAAATTAAGTATGATGCAAAGCAACAATAGCATATAATAAATGAAAACAAAAGCAGTAAAATAAATTTATAAAAAAGGAAAGTGACTTCTCACTGTAACAGAACTAGTTACATATCATCCAAATCAAGTATTTTGCCACATTGTTGATATCAGAATTTGCCCATCAAGTTTGCACTGTACTTGATTTGGGCGTATGTAGAATTAGCTCATATACATAAGAAACAACTCACGTGTTTCTAGTAACTTGATTAGTTATCCAGAGTTGTAGTACGTTGGCATCCATAGCATGTGATGACTTATCTTGGCGACTAAAATGAGATTTTGGGTTTGACATACTAGTGTGTTCCACAAGGGATATATTAAAAAGGACATAGTGAGAAAACCCTTTTTATAAATTACTAATATTTGGGTCGGTTTTCTCCCAATTACTATATTATGTATGTCTGTAATCTTGATAGAAAGATTAATGATTATGGGATATCAACCAATGAGAGACCTTATTGATGGTCAATACTCCCAACATCTTGAGTAATTATTCTTTAGAGTTGTAGGAATATATTTTTATAATATAGATACCAATATCTCTTAGAGAAACATTATATCCCTTGAGATAGTTTGATCGTAGTGTTAATGAAATTTATGTGTTTAGAAAGTATAATAAAACGTTTTACTAGAATTTATTACTCGAGACATATATCTAAAATTGAATATAAAATATAGATATGCGATACCGGCAATATTATGAGATTAATGATTTCAAGGAATGCTGAAATGTTAAGATGTAATCTAAGAGGTTGATAGTACATACTCCTCTAGGATAAGGATATCGGGCAACTAAAAATGATTACTAGGTCAAGGACATACCTATTTACATTGCTTCAATATAATTTCAATAAAATCCAACAGTGCACACATATTTCTCTAGTGAGGTAAATATATAATTGTTAAAGATCTTCATGAATCACAATGAGATCGCACTTGTTCACAAAAACATAATAGAGCTAGGATTTTATGTGGGTCCTAGGGTTACCAGCCTACAGCCCTGATCTCCTGCCCCTAGTCAGCAAGAGATAAACTTCCCACCACAGACATGGCACGCCCCGTCAACAGTGCGTTTTTTTTATTTTTTTTTGACTTTGTGTTTTTTCGTCCCCCCACCAGTCCCCTTTTATCACTCATCCCTTTTAATTCCCACCCCAACCCAATAACCTTTAACTCACCCAACCTCAATAGCTTTTTACCCACCCCAATAACGTGGCAATAATTCATGCAATTTTAATTTGAAAAGTCAATGATTTTTTATGTTTGTCTCAATTTTCGAGGTCATTACAAGATATCCAACTAAG
>CAIGRK010086096.1:0-14442 GCA_903798315.1 Fraxinus greggii
AATTCAAAAAAGTGGCACAAATTAAAAGAAGTTATACAAATTAAAAAAGTGACAGACAATAAAAAAAGTGACACTCAAAAAATGACAGTAAAAAAAGTGACACAAATAAAAAAAAGTGACAATCTTTTGACGAAATTTGTGGGTTTCCTCCTTCTGTAGCAATTGGAGTCGAATTTTTCCTTGCAAGAACATTAGGCTGACTCCCAATATCAAAAAATAAGTGACAAATTCAAAAAAGTGACAAATTTTTTTTAACAAATTTTAAAAAAAGTGACAAACACTACGAGTTGAATTTTTCCTTGTCGTACTATATTGCGTATCTTTAAGCTGCTGCGGTTCACAAGTGCAGAGTTCTGGAACACATAGAGCCGAAAGATTAGTTGATGGTGATTTTGATACAGCTCCCGGTAAAATAGCTGATAGAACTTTCCATCAAGACCCATTGCACACACGAGATGCCAAAAGGCAAAAGAAACCAAATTACGGGTTGTCTGATTCAGTTGGTGAAGGATTAGCATCTGATTACATAGCAGTTTCCAACCTTAATGGGGGAACTCCGTGATGCAACATGGACAAAACTGCTTGCGCCTTCTGTCATTCTTCTAAGGAGACAGAAGTAAGTTCAACCTGAATAATGTCTCTTATATTTCGTTGTGGCTATTGACTTTCTGTTGTTACCATCAAAACATTGTGGATCAGAGGTAAAATATATCTCTTTATGTTTGAATTATTTGTTTCTTTGATCTAATCTATTATTTCTTACATAATGTAGTGGACAGGACCAATGCTTTACTATATCAAGGGAAAGGAAGTAGTAGGAGATGTCACTGCTCTTAATAATAATAGGTAAAGGGGGAAAATCAAATCCGGTTGTTGGAGCTTCAATTGATGCAATTTGATGATTACCCATGGCCTTTCCATTGTCAATTAAGTTTTGGTTGATCAAATTGAAGAGTTGGAGCAGCATAGATTCATCCAATTGGTTAGTTCCAAATTTTTCGCACAAGTTCATTGTTGCAGCCAAAAATTGATCCGGTCCCATGTGCAATTGGTCTTGACCCATGGCTGGTAGCCCATGTGGTCCGCGACCGGAATTCGTTCAAATGGGCGTCGGAATTGCAAATTTTCACAGACTTTGTGGCTCTGTCACGACAGGGAGAACTTCTGGATTCAATTCAGGTTTTTTGCTAGTATTTTGGTGCAAATTGGTAGCATAGGCGAGGTCGTCCAGGGGTGGGGAGCTGGCCAGTGGTGAGTTCCGACCAGTTTGGTCGCCAGACGTGGAGATTCCGGTCCGGTGCTCAATGAAGATTGGATTTTAGATTTAGGACGTATTAATTACTGGTTGAATTGTTTAATTAGTTTTAAAAGAGTATTATTCAAATTTAGTTAGTTTAAAAGGGCACTGGGCCTAATTTTCCCATCCATGTATATTGGGTGTTTCCTGACCTAAACTTATGTATGCAAATCTGCCTCATCCTCGACCTACCTATGACTTATTAGTCTTGTTTTGTGTCTTATCTATCATACAGTATTATATGAAGTCTAAAGGATAAGTTTATCAATGTGCAACTCTGTTCAACTCTCTCCATCTTTTCTATCGAAGTTGTGAGCAGAGAGTAAATCCAAGTTGTGACAAAAATAGCGCTCCTTCAAGCGGTAATGCTAACTCTACCAAAGCTAAACGAGTATTTCAAGACTCTGAAACTACCATCCTGATTAATCTATTTATCTAGTGTCTACGTGCTCCACGATTGCAGAACAAACACATTTGCAGGTCCTCCTATAAATAAGAGGGCAATCTAACTTTTCAAATGGAGAACGATTGATTATCGAGAATACAAAGCTTCCTCAATATTCATCTAACTAATTTATCTTATCTTATCACCTTCACGATCACTTTTATCTTCCACCACTCACGACATATCATCCAAACATTCCGACACCACCAATATTTCATCATTTTGATCATAAATATCATTGTTGCCCATCTTTTGAATCAATTGTAGATTCAAGCATCTTCAAGTTTTATAGGAGAAAAAAATATTATAAGATTCATTAACTTTAAATTGTATATACTACCTGATAATATGTTAACATAATTTTTCTATTTTACTAAATAATCAAATTTTATAGAATGAAATGTCATAAAATAATTTCTCTAATTTCCAATCAAACGTGTTTTCTAATTTTTAATTTTGAAAAATGATTTTTCAAAATGACAAATCAAATGCATTTTTAGTAATTTTAAATAGACATTCAAAACAAAAATCTGAAAATGAATTGAAAATCGAAACACAAACCAAATTGACATAACAAGTTTGGTTTGTTGTTCCGAAAAATAGAAAATTAAAAAACGTATTTGATTTGAAATTTCGAGAAATTGTTTTAAGACATTTATTTTATTAAAATTTGATTATTTAGTAAAACAAAATAATTTTCTATTAATATATTATCAAGTAATATATATTTTAAAGTTGGTAAATCATATAATATTTTTTTTCTCACTATAAAATTAAAATAAAATAAATGACAAAATTGAGATGACAAAATATAGAAAATAATAATAAAGTTTAATGACGTGGATTGAAATACTTTTAGCTGTGCTTATTTAAATATATATTTTTAAAATTTTTATTCAAATAATCATTAAGATCTTAAACTATTTTTTGATTTTATTAAAATTTTTATCTTTTTTAGAATTTTTTATAACTTTATTTTTTTCACAATTTTTATTTTTTATATCTATTTTTTTTTAGAATTTATCGATTTTATTTTTGAATTTCAATTTTCGTGTTTTTTTTTTAATTCAATATTTTTGTTTCTTTTTTCATATTTAAACTCATGTTTTCTATGTTTCAAGTATTTTCGGAACTTTCAATAAAAATAATCAAAACATCAGACGTTTTGAGTTTTATATTAAAAATTTAGCTTTGTTTCAAAAATGCATTTTTGGATATTTTAGATCAAACAAGTTTTTGGGTGTTTTTTAAAACTAAAAACTGAAAGCGGTTTGAAACCAATAAACCAAATGCACCCTTAATTTTTGGTCTCTAAAATTTATGGTATTTTTGGATCCATATAAAATGGTGGATGTTTTGTCAAATTCTATATTTACATCCCCTCTCTCTCTCTCTCTCTCTCTCTCTCACTGTGAAAAATTGGAGCCCATGTAAGTAGTCTTTCCCGTCTTTAACAATGTCCGTGCCTGTCACTTTTCTTACTACATTTGCCATAAAACAAAACAAAACCCAAAATATTTCTGAGTTCAGATTTCTTTGTAACTTACCCGCAAAGCCTCTGTTCTATGCTCCTATTTTCAAATCTTTTTCAATTTGCATGCTATAAAATCACCAAAAGAGGCACACACAAACACCATTGGCACACTGTAGCTAATCACCTATACACATATATCTGTGTATCTGCATGTTCTTTATGTTTAGCACTTATTCATGATCTCTATATGTGATATGTCTATGGTGTTCAATCTTGCTTTGTCAAAAATGGGTCTGAGTTGTATTTAAATTCTAACGAAGTTCTTTTCTTTTTCCGTTTGCTTTGAAGTTAGTGGGGTTTCTGGGTTAAGAATTGAATTGGGCTTTTTCTGCACTGATGGCACCTTTGAGAGGAAATAAAAAGAAAAGGAAGGTCGAGAAGAAGGATGAAGAAAACTTTTTGATTTCTGGGTCTTCAGAAGAGGGCTCTGCTAATTGGTGGAATGCTCTATCAAAGAAAATTGCTGGTAATCCAAAATTCTTTTTCAGTTTATTTTCATGTTAAACATCTTATATTTCGTGATATATTGGATTTTTTGTTGTTCCGTTGATCATATATCTATAATTGGAAATTTTTTTAAACATCTATTCCTGATTGATTATAGACTTTTTGTGTTTGTTTAACTTAATTTGGCTGCCATTATGTTGAATTTACATGTTTTGTGTTCTGAGATTGTGTATGAATGTGTTATAGAAGATCCCTATTTTGTTTTGATTTTTGACTTTTGAGTTATCATTTTGATTAACATTTCGTTTCATTAATTACTCAGATGATTCAAGAAATTCCGCAAGTTTTTTACATTGAATTACAAGGTTGAGTTTTGTGAATATGTTAAACTGGATCACTATTTTGCTTTGAATTTTAACTTTTGAGTTATCCTTTCTATTGACAATTTGGTTTCATAAATTTAAAATGATTGAAGAAAGAATGTGAGTTTAGTTACATTGAATTTACATGTTTGTGTTTTGTGAATGTGTATGAATTTGTTAAAGTGAATCTCCATTTTACTTTGATATCAACTCGAGTCATCCTCTTAATTAACGTTTAGTTTACGAAATGATTCAAGAGATAATGCAAGTTTGTTGTAATTTATCTTGTTTGGATGGAAAATAATTAGATGGAATATCTGCATCATTGGGCTGATGTATCTCCACCATCATGCCATCTTTGTGCAGACTAGCACTTTTTGATCCCTTTTATTATGAATGGTAAATAAATTGTAGCTGTTTCAAGAAATAGTTTCAATTCCATTTCAATGAAATGGAGAATATTGTGTTCAATGATGATAACACCATTTCTCTTTGGATGTTAGTTATTTATTTTTCTGTAGCTGCAACAAAGTATATCGACTGTGCTGGTAAAAGCAATTTTAGAAGCGACATTATTAACTATCTCATAGTTCAATTTATGTTTAACTATTAGGGAACACAGATATGTTCCTCTTTCTAGTTCTAACACCTGGAATCCTCTTAGTTTTTCCTGAAGTTTAGGATAATGAACATTGAATTTCATCGTTGGGAAGGTAATTAGTTGATGACTATGGGTTTCTGGTGCAAATATGAGCTTATTTTCATTGTGTAAAATGGTATTAGTGATTGAAAATGTTGATGTATTTGAGGCTTTGAAAGGAGTTTGTAATTGAATTGAATGAGCGGGAGCAATGCTTGGAATGTCTTGTGTTAGTGAAATAAGCGGTGACCTATATTCTAATGCTGAGTTTTTGGCCTTTTCAGCATAAATAAGTATCTTGTAGGGGGTAGGGGTTTTAGATTGTTTCAAAATTTCGGCTGATTTTGATTTTGTTTCCAGTGGCAACTTAGGATTTTTCATAATTTTAATTTAGGTTTTGCATAATGAGGTCTGTGGAGGACAAAGAAAACACAAAATTGATTGTCCTGCCATGACTAATATGTACCTTCACATGGCCATGAGATATAATTGTGCTTCCATGTTTGCTTGTGCAATTCATGTGAAATTTGTGTGTGGACACATACCTGATACGCATGGAACTGCATTCGTATACAAAATGTGTCATGAGATGTAGATTCTAGTACTTGTAATTCAACAACATGTATGTGCAAACTTAGTACATTTTAGGATACGGTACTGGAGAAGATGGAACGGTTTAATAGAATTATAATTTAGCTTAATTTTCTTCCTTAATACTGTCCTAATTCTCCTTCATAAACTTGCCATTACAGTTTTGACATAATGGTAAAATACTAATGTATTGTAAAAACAAAGGAACTATTATTAGTTTTATGTTCACTTTGGCAATCACTTCGCATTTTCTTCAATATAAGAAACTATCTTCCAGAAATGCATGACGATACAGCTGAAAGATTTATATTAGTTCTGAGCTCATTGCAATATGGAGATCCTCTTGTTCTGAGCTATCTACATGTCTTACACATACAATCATTCCACCTTTTGGAAGTTGATTGTTAGGTTGAGTTTGAAGCCTAAGGTGCTTTTAAGCCCTTCTTTCTTTTTAATTCATTTGGAAAAGTAGTTCTAATATCCTACAGACCGAATAAAGAATTCACGAAATACTGAAAACACCCGTGTTAGGGATTTGACCTTGTCCAACAAACATACATATTCGTGTCAACAGAGCATAATTTTATATTCAGCTGGAGGAAAATACTAAATCTATGAATCACTAGTACATCTCTCCCTGCGACATATTTTTGCTGTAGAGAGAGGAGGAAAATTACTGATATAGAATGTTTGCATAGATATATTTTCAGAAAACCAACTGGTAATTAGGCTAGGTACCCTTGGTTTGTTTTCCAATCCTTCATTTGCATGTGTCAAGAATTAATCCCCTGTTTGGTACACATTAAAATTTTCATTTTCATTCTTCTACTTATTTTCAACCACACATTCTTTAATAAAATAATATTTTCCATCACATCAATAACTTTTCCTTCTTTTTCAACAACAAATTCTCCATCAATTTACTATTCCATAATAGATTCTTCCAAAATAATGTGACTCAAACACGCCCTAAATCTTAGCATCTCCCTCCTCTTGTAGTATTATTTTAAGAAAAATAGTGCTGGTAAGGATGCATTCTANCTAAGCCCTTGTTTGGTACACATTAAAATTTTCATTCTCATTCTTCTACTCATTTTCAACCACACATTTTTCAATAAAATAATATTTTTCATCACATCAATAACTTTTCCTTCTTTTTCAACAACAAATTCTCCATCAATTTACTATTCCATAATAGATTCTTCCAAAATAATGTGACTCAAACACGCCCTAAATCTTAGCATCTCCCTCCTCTTGTAGTATTATTTTAAGAAAAATAGTGCTGGTAAGGATGCATTCTAAATCTTCCAGCAAGCTTAGTGAATTTTTTCTGAACAAAAAAAGGGAAAATTAAAGAAAGAAAAAAATGAAAAATCAATGAAGCTGCTCGAGATTTCATAGAATTATTTTGCTCAAATTTTGGAAATTCTAAAGTTTCATATCCTCTTATTAATAGATATTGGTAAGGATAATGGATAGGCTGCATCTTTGAGATTAAAGGAGCTGCGTGCTGTTGATTGAGCTTTATTGTTGAGTCTCTTACTTGTAGAAGACAAACAGATATGTACGAAATTCCATTTATTGCTTATAACATAAAGTCAATGCTTCTAAAAATTTTAGGGTACATGGAAATTGGAATGTGTTAAGTAGGTTCTGTTTCTAATTTATTTAGACACCAAATCACGGAGAATGGTGTGGAAGGATGCACACTAATATCTTGAAGTAGTGAGCTTAGATTTTTCATCCATTAGGGGTTGTCCAGGAGTTAACTGATGTAGCTTATAGTGACAGAGTAGGAAATATGTGTAGCGTGTAAATACCATTACTAATGAGTTTCATGAGCAGTATAGGATAGGTCTTTGGATGGTAGAGAATATTTTAATTCATTTCTTCCTTCTTCATATTGCTCACTAAGACGGTACACAGTATCAAACGAGAAACAAGAGGTTTCTTCACGACCTCGCAACTAAAACCAAATATCGGAATAATGTCATTAGTCTGAGCATCATGTGAAATGGGGAAGAGAATCAAGAGATGTATTTTCAGTCCTATCCATTGTCCTTGTATTGCATTCATGACCTAAAAAAGACAAATTGATGATTGACTTCGTTTACCGAATTGATATTGGTTTTGATCTATGATGCACTGACACATATACGTGTGTCCGACATGATACGTGTCGAATACGTCGACACGCAATTTTTAAAAAAAATACAGACACTACACGTCATCGACATGTTGATTAAATTTTTAAAAATTCTTCATTTATATAGTAAAAATTTAGTTTTATATTTGTTATTAATTTTTCTTGTTTAAATCTTTTAAACATGAGTACTTATTAATTCCTTGCTAATAACTTAGAAACAACAAAATATAATAATTCTATTATAAAAAGAAAAATGATTACGGTAGAGTGTCCGATAAATGTAGGTATCGACTCGTGTCCGACACGTATCGGACACGAACACGTTATCCTAATTGAAGTGTCTGTGCTACAGAGGTTAGAGCCAACCAGAAGGTTTAAGATGTTTACCTTGAAAGAATTAATGCCTTGGTCAGCTTCCGTAGGTTGTATAGCCATATGGCCCATTGGAGNAAAAGAAAAATGATTATGGTAGAGGGTCGGAGAAGTGTCGGTATCGACTCGTGTCCGACACGTGTCGGACACGGACACACTACCCTAATTGAAATGTCCGTACTACAGAGGTTTTGATTTAGCTGCTTCATTCTTTGCCGTGGGTTTCCATTATTTGTAGCTTGTGATTCTATCTGTACAGTCATCTAATAGCTTGTCTTCTTATATAATTTAAAATTTCTGTTGGAGCATGTGCCTGCATCAGTGATTACATATATTTACAAAGTGGCTTGATTAGATTTTTCGACCAAGTTTTCTTGTATTTCTGATAAGTAAAGAACAGCGATACTTTTTCGCTATTTTTCTGGGGATCCTGCAGAAATTGTGTTGTCTCAGAAATCAGGAAAGATGATATAACTGAAGCTTAAACAGGGCCCAAAGTGATGAACAAGCATAGCAAGCACACTAGAGGATAGCAAGTGCACGTGATATAGCTACATATTCTAAGTGCAGGTTATTATTTTGCTGGAGATTTATTAGAAAAAGTACGCCATTCAGGGAGTTTCGAAGTCTATCGTGAATAGAAGAAATTGTTTCATTTTTTTCATTATGAATGATTTTAAAGTATTTTCACTCGGTATATATTTCTGTACCATGTGATTTAGAAGATAAAAAAACTTACCATATGAACCCCCCATCCCCACCCATTCTAGCATTGTAATCCATGAGTTTAATGGTTCTTAAAATAGGTGGTATCAGAATTGAACCAAAAAAAAAAAAATGATTATTCGAACAAACAAAAATACAACAAAATTGTACGAGTACTTCCTGTGATTGATTCCGCATCTGGAATTCTAGAGATTTGTCTTTTGCATATTTACATTTTTGAGTTTTCAAATAAGATGGAAAAACAATGCCTTCTAATTCCAATGCAGGCAAAAAAGGTGGGCACAAATTGTTGTTCGATGTCTTCTCATGTTTGTTCTTTACTGACATATCAGTTATTATAAGCATTTGTTACTTTCAGTAATTGACTAAGCAAATACTGAAAGAAACCCTGTCTGCTAATTCATGATCCGATATAACTAGATAGCCAACTCTTTCTCCATATATAGATCCATTGAGAATGATCATTTTACAAGATAAACATATGGAAAATGGTATTTTTCAAATGACTTCTTCCTTCCTAGTTAGGCAACCTTCTTTCTGATTTATAGTTTTTTCTTTTCTTTATGACATTAGGTATAAGTAAAGTTAACAGGATAAAGTTCATTATCCAAAAATAAGTATTTGTGCGTGCATAATCCATATGTTGGAATAGAAGCCTGTGAGGAGATGAATCTCCTTGGGTTTTTCTGGTTCATGAATTTAAGAATGGCAAGTTAAGCATCAAGATGGTCACCCAATGTTTTGTTTTGTGAACCAAGAGCATGAAGGATTGGTATAACTTAATTGTCCTACTCTGGATTTTACTTCAATTTGAAAAACTGCTAATCAATTATCTTTCTCAATGTGACTTTAGAATGTTGCTCATTATTTGAAACGTGGATTTTGGCTTCGATATTCATATATTTCCCTTCTCTTTCTTGTACTCATTGACGGTTTTTCTTATCGGCATTTCACACTATTTTAAGCAATCTATTTTATGTGTCGTGTAGGGTATTCATACCATTCCTGGAATTTTGTGCTCCAAGATCCACTTACTGTTTATTGATAATGACCAGAGATCAGTTTACTTCTTTTTTTCTGCAGGTGAACCATCTCAGTTAAAGGGATTGGACAAGTTCGAATCTACTTTCAAGATGTCTAGAAACACGTTCGACTATATATGTTCCCTTGTAAAAGATCACATGATGGCCAAAACACATTTTTCTTTTTCAAATGGAAAGCCATTGTCATTACATGACCAGGTAGCTTTAGCTTTGAGAAGGCTATCTTCGGGAAATTCATTAATCTCAGTCGGTGAGTCGTTTGGGGTGCACCATTCAACCGTCTCTCAAGTGACCTGGCGTTTTATCGAGGCCATTGAAGAAAACGGACTTCACCACCTCCGCTGGCCTTCCACTGAACGTGAAATGACTGAGATTAAGAACAAGTTCGAAAAAATCCGAGGCCTTCCAAATTGTTGTGGTGTGATTGATACCACACACATAAAAATGATGTTAACATCGTCTGATCAAGGAGCTGAAATGTGGCTTGATCGCAAGGAGAATCACAGTATGATCCTACAGGTGATTGTGGACTCTGATTTGAGGTTCCGGGACATAGTCACTGGATGGCCGGGAAAAATGAACGAATACTCGGTTCTCCAGAGTTCGAGCTTCTTCAAACTATGTGAGGAAGGAGAGAGGTTGAACGGGAAGAAAATAACGTTGTCAGAACTAACAGAAGTTGGGGAATATATAATAGGTGATACAGGATTTCCATTGCTGCCTTGGCTCATAACTCCTTATCAAGGTAAAGAACTTTCAGAATCCAAAGTCGAGTTCAATAAGAGACTTTCCGCCACTCACACTGTTGCTAAGAGGGCATTGGCAAGGCTGAAGGAAAGATGGAAAATGATTCAAGGAGACATGTGGAGACCCGACAAGCACAAGTTACCGAGGTTTATTTTCGTATGCTGCATTCTCCACAATATTGTTATAGACATGGAAGATGAGGTTTCAGATGAGGTGCCTTCGTCTCACCACCACGACCCAGGATATAGGAATGAGGTCTGTGAATTCGTCGACGAGTCTGCTTCGAATTTGAGGGACAAGCTATGTTTGCATTTTTCTGGGAGTCTGCATTCCTAAGTCAATCTTACCTGTGATGGAATTACTTCATGGCTTCTACTCGACATACAGTCAAATAAAATAGAAGAATCCAAGGAGAAAAAGAAAGTGATTTTAATTTTCATGCAGGAATTCACTTTTTTTTTTTCTTTTATTTTATTTTTTTAACAAGTTTCAGAAGATTAAATACTTTATTTTGCAATTGCTATAGAGATCTTGGAGACAATTTGTATATTTTAATGTCAAGTTTCATGTGAGTATTGCTGTAAGCATATTATGCAACAGTAGATAAGTCGCCCGCCCATTACCACATCCGGGCAACCTTTCCTTCCTCGGACTTCTGCCCGACTACATCCCGGTAACTTTCCCTCCATTGTTCGCCTTCCAAAAGTAGGACCGCCCCGTACTTTGGCAATCCTTATAAGCCTGCATTATGTGACGAGAAATAATATTTGTTTCCCAATATACCTGCTTGACTATTTGGGAGTTATTTGCTGATGTTTCTCTTCCCTAAGAAAGAGGGTATTCACTAATTTATGTAGATAGAAGACATTGAATGTGCTACCAAAGATGTCTGGTTTCTGGGAGATGTTACAAGTTATTCTTTTCTGGTGAGATACCTCGGTTAAAACTTGCAATATATTTACACTACAACTAACATTACAAAGTTGATCTCTCAGTAGATCAAAAGTTCCAGACGGACTCTTATTACATACGAGATTTGCGATCAGTGCGAGGGGGTGGATAGGGGCAACTTCTAAGATTACATGTCGTCACTTGAACATGGAGTCGTCGCTGCAAAATGAAGATAACAAAGAGAACATAAGTATTCTTTTGAAGCTTAGACAACAAACAGAGCCTTCTACGGAAAACTGCACAAAACTGGCTGAATTGAATCTATAAAGCAGATCTTCACAATGATCATCATATACATGGTGCTATATTTTCTTCTTTGAACGATTCTATGGAAGAAAACTGTGTAAAGCAGCGATATAGGTCGATATGAAGTTGATGAGAAAACTGTACAATTCAATTAGGCTCCAAGTATTCCAACAAGAAAACAGATGAATAACATGACAGATTTTTCTAAATAATATTACCTTTATGCAGAGGAATTTTGTGAACCCAGACTTCCGTCATTCATTAATTGCATAAATCTTTTTGTCCATTGCTGCTTAACAGAATCTGGAACAGACATATCAGAGATTATAGGATTCCATGCATCTCCATGTGGACTTGCAAGAACCCAATTGACTTTCATTGGCGGGCCAACGATTGAAGAAACTTTCATATCTCCAAAAATGTTTTCCGTTCTCGGAATAGAGTTCTAAAACGGACAAAATCCTAGAAAATCAGTTACATTCAATAACAAGAGAAACAAAACACAACACAAGTTCCTCCTTTAGTTGAAATATGGTAGATTTAAGCATACCTCTATGTGATTGTCCAGTTGAAAAAACTTCGACATGAGTTTATTTTCCTTTATTTCTGCAAGAGCCTTTGATAAGGGGACATCATCTCCTTCCAATTCTGCCAGGTATCTCTCAACAGAAACCAGGGACCGAAACTTCTGCCCAGTCTCAGGTTCATAATAGTACTGCGAAAAATAAAATGTGATCTTTTTATGAACTGATGTACAATTAGGAATGGAAAAACACATGAAGGTATAGGGTTCAAAACCATTAGTATATAGCCTCATAATTTAAGGTAAAAGTAAGGAAAACCAAGATGAGTACTATAGTCTCATTTCTGACCGAGTGCTTGGATAAAATATAAATTACTAAAATTATAATGTCATAGAAATGAGTAGTAGATAAGTGGGTAGTAATTGCGGGTCATACGAAACGTGTGATTAAAATTAATGTTTGACTTTGAAAAGTAAATTATAAGTTACTTTTACTGTTATTTAAGCATAGGCTAATACTCTAAAAAGTTAATTTTTAAACTCCAACTTCATCTAACATTGTTGACTTTTATTAGACGAGTTCCAATAACGGTCATATTTTCAATTTTAATTGGATTTTAATCACCACCGAACAAGCCCTTAATTTCAGTGTGTAAAGAGGCAATTGGAAATGCTAATAGAATGTTAACCGTTCCACTTCAGAAAATATATTGAAATCATGAGGTTCATAAACTGATTAATTGAAAGAAAGAACATAACCTTATCGATCGTGCCATCATATTTACGGGGTACCTTCTCCACAATCCACCCATCCGGAAGCTTAAAGTATGGGGAAGCTTTGGCGCTTCTGGAAACCACCATTGCCAATTGATTTCGATCTATTTCTTTACCTAGTTTCAACATCTGCAAAGGCACTTTTCATCACTGAAGAGAATCATGTTCCAGGTTAAAAGTGTTTTTCCTAGGACGTCAACAACAGTTAAAAGTACAACAGACCACAAAGGACAGCATGTTTTCCATCTAATGGTACTTTACATTAAAATCTCAGTCTAAACTACCTCAGCCCGTCAAACAGATTTTTTGATGAGTTCATTTATATCTATGTAACAAGAAAATAGGCCAACTAAACTTATGTCTATTAGTTCTCTCTACATGATCACAACATAGCTCGCATAAATTCTTGGTAATTTTAAACTAGATATTGTTAACTTTGTCCCCAAATCACAATGAAAAAGCAAACAAAGAACAGAAATTTATAGCTCATTATTCCAATATAAATCGACACGAGATCAAACTAATTCCTCATTCTAGCCGCTGAAACAGGCCTTGAGACCGCCCGAGTAATATTATTTTTTAGTGCAAAAGAAGACCTTGTTATCTATGAAGTAAAAACTTCACATATAATCTCTTTTGCATTTTCATCACAAAGGACTCTTACAAAAGATAATTCTCTAGGACTCCATGGATACCAAAACAATGTAACATAATTGTTGGAATCACTGGAAAAAAAAAAGCCCAAAATAGAATTAAAATCTTTACCTTTCCACCAGAAACAATCATCCTCTGACACCTTGATTTCTGCAGAAAATTCTTGAAAAATTAATTTTAAAAAAAAAACAAATCAACAAGTAAAAAATTTCTTCCAATCAGTTAAAAAATTATGATTTTTAATTACTAATTCTCAACATTACACGATTGTGCAGTTTCAATTTCCTCCTGGGCCGAGGATATTCTTCTCCATTCAAGTGTCTCTCAACTTCTTTAGATGACCTGAATTTTCGCCCAGTCCCTGGCTCATAATAATACTGAATAATACAATAAAATCACTTTTCCAAGAAACAGTACTCAATTAAATTATACGAAAATGACAATTTTTTTTACAAAAGTATATGCATTCAACCCTGTCAATGTGGGAGCCATTGGGGCGAAGCACCTCTTCTACACCCCAACCAGGAGGGAGTTTGATCCGAGGAGTGATGGTGGGGATGGCGGTTGTGGGTGGCGACGCAAGGGCCAGTTGGGTGTTATTGGACAATTGATCGCCGCAGTAGACTGGCCGTAACGGCACCAACATTGAGTTTCGCTCTTCCATGCTTGGCCGAGTTAGTGACGTGTCGTTGTGCGAAGCTATTCTTTACAACGAGAACTGTGTGTCTGTGTGCGACGTGTCATTCTACGGAGGGAGGCAGACAATAGCGTACCATGCTAGATTTTAATTAAATTCTTACCTTGCAAACATATTTCATTGGTGCTTAAGTAACAAAATATTAATTTTAACAACAATTACATTCAAATAACGTTATTTATTCATTTACGAGTTAAGTACAAAGTCGAGAAGGCCACCGTTGATTGTGTACGAACAAAATACGAGT